>JAANYP010001613.1:42500-151605 GCA_020465985.1 Centrapalus pauciflorus | reverse complement strand
TGATAGCCAAACTTTTCCAGTATGTCTTTGACATACTTTGATTGACTTAAGAATAGACCAGTAGGCTTCTGTTTAACCTGCAGCCCTAGAAAGAATGTGAGTTCCCCATTGAACTCATTTGAAACTTTTTGTGCATTAGGGCCTCAAATTCTTTGCACAAACTATCATTAGTTGAGCCAAAGATGATGTCATCAACATAGATTTGGACAAGAAGAATCTCAGCTTTGATGGATTTAGTGAAAAGTGTTTTGTCCAGAGTGCCTCTCTTGAATCCATTCTGTAGAAGATATGAGGACAGTGTGTCATACCATGCTCTGGGGGCTTGGTGAAGACCATAGAGAGCTTTGTCTAGCTTGTACACCCTGTCTGGATACTTGTAGTCTTCAAAACCAGGAGGTTGACACACATACACTTCCTCTTCAATTGTCCCATATAGGAAAGCAGACTTAACATCCATTTGATACACTTTAAATCCTTTGAAACTTGCATATGCTAGAAACAGTCTGATGACTTCAATACTTGCTACTGGAGCAAAGACATCATCATAATCTATTCCTTCTTCTTGAGTGTACCCTTGTGCTACTAGTCTTGCTTTGTTCTTGATGACTATCCCTCTCTCATCCTTCTTGTTTCTGAACACCCATCTTGTACCTATTGCTCTCTTACCTTTAGGAAGATCCACCAGAGTCCATACATTCTGAATTTTGAACTGTAAAAGCTCTTCCTGCATAGCTTCAATCCAGGATGAATCTTTTAGTGCTTCTGATGCCTTTTTAGGTTCCAATTGAGACATGAAACAGACATGTTCAAAAGCAGCTAGACTGAATTCAGGAACTGCTTGTTCAGCAGCAGCAGTCTCATTGTGAACCATCTTCCTTGTTTGAACAGGAGTGCTTGGATCACCCAGTATTTGATTGAGAGGGTGATACTTGTGAACTCTTAGTGTGGGCTCTCTCTCTGTTTGAAAGGAAGTTCCAAGGTTGGTATCATCTCCATCAGAACCAGTGAATGGTTCAGTTTCTGAAACAGCTTGACTTGAATCTGGGACTGTATCCTGTTGTGTTGGAGCTGTTCTTTCAGAACTTTGGAGTGGCACTTCAGTGTCTAGATTTGTATCATTCAGGACCCCTGGAGGGTCACAAGACAGAAGTGGTAGAGTGGTGAAATCATCCCAACTTGTTGAATCTGCAGCAGTCTGAGACTTTGTGCCAACAGCATGAGAAATTGTATTGGCAGCATGAGAATTTGTGTTAGCAGCTTCAACCCTGTATGCATCAGCTTCTGCAGTATACTCAACAAAGCTCAGAGAATTTGTTAGTGAATCTAAATCAAACAACCAATCAGGACCAGTGCCTTTGATGTTAGCAGTATTTTCATTAAATTCAACATTGGCACTTTCTTCAATTGTTTTAGACACACTGTTGTATACTCTATAGGCTTTGCTATGAATTGAGTATCCTACAAAGAATCCTTCTTCAGCCTTACTCTCAAACTTCCCTAAGTGAGTCTTAGTGTGAAGGATAGTACATGGGCATCCAAAAGGCTTGAAGAAAGCTATTAGGGGACTTCTGTTATGGAATAACTCATAGGGAGTTTTTCCTTGAGATTGGACAACTTGAACCCTATTTAGAACATAACAGGCTGTATTAACAGCTTCTGCCCAGAAAGTCATTGGCAGATTTGAATCAGCTAGCATTGTTCTAGCAGCCTCAATTAATGTTCTGTTCTTTCTTTCAGCTACACCATTTTGCTGTGGTGATCTTGGTGCACTATATTGTCTAGCAATGCCTTTGGACTCACAGAAACTGTTTAGAATTTGATTTTTAAATTCAGTTCCATTGTCTGATCTTATCACCTTAACTTTGGAATTGGATTGGTTTTCTATCTTAAGGATAAAAGACTTAACTAGCTCAGCAGTTTCATCTTTGGACCTAAACAAGTAAACCCAAGTAAATCTGGTGAAATCATCAACAATGACTAAACAGTATGCCCTTTTATTCAAACTCAAAACAGATGTTGGACCAAATAGATCCATATGTAACAACTGAAGAACAGATGAGATTGAATTTACTTCTTTGGCCTTATGAGAAGTTTTGTGTTGCTTACCTTTTAGACATGCTACACAATGATCATCACAAATGAACTCCTTTTGTGGTAATCCTCTTACCAGATTCTTTTTAACTAAATCATTCATGGACTTGAAGTTCATGTGACACATCCTTCTATGCCAAAGAGCAGACTCATTTGATGATGCTTTGGATATTAAACAGCTTAAAGTATTTGATTTAGTCAAGAGAGCTGTGTCCAGGCAGTAAACATTGTCCTTTCTTGGTGTTCTAAGTAAAACAAGATTTTCAGGAATTTGAAATCCTTTGAAAGAACAATGCAATGAGAATCTGTGAACAGAACAATGTTTTGTTTGTCACAGATTTGAGAGACACTCAATAGATTGTACTTAAGCTGTTCAACATACAGAACATCATGGAATGTCATGTTGCCTGCATTAACAGTACCTTTACCTGTAACCTTACCTCCTTTTGAGTTGCCTCCAAATGCAACAAAACCTCCATCAAAACCTTTGAAATTTGACAAGCATTCAGAATTGCATGTCATGTGCCTAGAGCATCCACTGTCCAGATGCCATCTTGTTCTATGAGGAGACCTGTGGTTGCCCTACACAAATAACAGCTTAGTTAGTAGTGGAGTAAACCCAAACCAAATTGGTTTTGGGTTGGCCTTGTACATTGACATAACTAAAAACTGTTTTTGACTTCTTATATTTGGTGAGATCTACTGATGGAGTCTTTGGAGAGTATTTAGTGATAATATGAGGTATCCAACTATTTTGATCATCTTTTCTTCTGACAGTCTCAGATGATTCACTAGCAGCTCCAGTTTGATGCCCAGCAGCTTGAGCTGTGTTTGTAGTGCTAACAGTTTCAGTTTTTGCACTAACAGCATCAGATTTTGACTTAGCAGTCTGATCTTTTGCATTAGCAGTTTGAGCAACAGATTTGTCCTTGACACATCATATTTGCTTAAAACTTGATTTAAGCTTTGCCAAAACTTGTTTTTGATGTGTGGACTATTTTTTATTAACTTTTGAGAATCTGTGATCAACTGTTCTCTTTGGAGCTGCTGTGGAAGGTTTCACTTTTGAGTGCTTTGCCTGTTTAGGATTTGATTTTGTGTGATGCACAGTCTGTTTTGCAACAGCTGGTTTGTAAAAATAATCCTTGGCTAAGTGATTCTTCCTTCCACAGTGAAAGCATCTTTTGACAGTTTGAATTGGAACACCAGACTTTTCTGTCAATTTCTGGTTCTTGTTTCTCTGGTTTCCTCTTACCTGCTGTTGTTTAGGAAACTTTTGAACACCATGCTTTTGGCATGTGCAGATAGAAACAGTTTTACCTCTTTTAGTTCCTTTTGATGAAGATGCAGTGTTACAGTTAGAATGTACAGAAACTTGTGGAGTAGCATTGCATACACTCATCTTCTCTTTTCCTTTCTTACTGGGAACTTGGACTTCTATGGGTGCACTCTTTGTGTCACAGTCTCTATTTTGACTCTTATCTTCTTTTAATTCAGGACTGTTATCAAGGATAGGATCTACAATAGTCATAGACTCATCTAGTGGTTCATTGACAAGTCTATCAGCAACTTCACTCATTGGATGAATGTACTTGTTATTATATGGAGGTGGAGTAGCTCTGTATCCTATTCCTTCTTTGGGATTGACCTGAGATTTCACTCTATCTTTGAATTGAACTTCCATTAGGTGTTCTAGCTTTTGATTTGCTAACTTGAAGTTACCTAGATCTATGTTAACAGATTCCAGTTTCTCATTAGCCTCTAACACCTTCTGTTCAGTTTCTTCTACCTTTTTATTCAGAGATTCTATTTTCTTATTGAGTTCCTTTTTCTCCCATTCATGATAGTTTCTATCATACCCCATTTGAATCTCATTATCCTTATAATCATTGATCTGTTTTTCCAGATCTTCTATGGCTTGCATATATTCATATCTCCTTTCTTCCATCTTAGCTAGAGTTTTGCACATGCTCTCATTATGATCTCTGTACTTTTTAACCATATTTTTGCATGATTGAGAGCAGAGTTTAGAATTTACCTCAGATGGTAGTTCAGTGGAGGAGACATTTGATGTTTCTGCCATAAGTGCTTGATTTTGAAATTCTTCCTCTGTCTGATCACTCCAGTCAAACACATTGTCTTCTTGAGAGACAAGTGCTGTTGATGAGGACGCTTGGATGGGCTGTGAAGTCCTTGATGGCTGTTGACCTTGAGATCTACATTCTCTGGCAAAGTGACCAAGCTTATGGCATTTATAGCATTCCACTTTTGATTTATCAAAAGATGGTTTGCCTTCTGTCTTGGCTTGAAAGTTGGCCCTACCAGTTCTTTTCAGAAATCTTTTGGCTCTCATGGTCAGCATTGCATGTTGCCACTTTAAATCCATCTCTTCAAGATCATCTGGATGAATTTGTTCCAAGTCTTCAACATTTAGAGCAAATAATCCATCATTGGCAACAAAAGCCTCATAGTGAGTTTCAGCAGAATTGCCATCACCACCTGAAAAAGAATCACAGTTATTAGATTTTTCAGAAGACAGAAGAGCAGTATTGTGATTATAAGAAAAGGATTTCTTTTTAGCATCAATCTCAGTCTCAAACACTCTTAAACTGTTATACAGATCATCCAATTCTATCTCATCAAGAGTGTCTTTTGTTCTCCACTGTGCAGCATAGACTGTCCATTCTTCTCCAAGAGATCTGAGAAACTTTCTGTTGACTTCATCTTGATCCAGATTGACCTTTGCACTTTCCAGTTCACTTATTAGTTTGTTGAACCTGTCAAAGATTTGAGTGAGGTTTTCATTCTTGCCGCCAGAAAAGTTTTCATACTGCTGTTTCAAGAGGTCTTTTTGATTTCTCTTGGTACTGGCATTACCAGCAAACCTCTTCTCTAAGGCATTCCAAAGAGAGTGAGCAGTATAAAACTTTTTGAACTGATGTTGATAAGCATTAGGAATGGCTATTTGTAATAGTGTGAGTGCTTTCACTTCATTCATTCTAGCCTTCCTTTCAAGTTCAGTTTTTGGAGGAGTTTTGACTGGTTTTCCCTCATCATCAAGTTCTGGATCAACTACAGGAGGGAATTCAACAGCTTCCCATATGGCATAATCAATGAATTGAATATGCTGTTGAATCCTGAGTTTCCACATCTCAAACTCAGTGGGCTTGAGTATAGGCACTTTGAGTCCTTGCCCAGATCCACTGCTGCTATTTTCAAATTCCATTGTAAAAGATTAAAAATTTTGAAGAAAGTTTTCGACTTTGAAAAACAAAGAACGACCTGTGGCTCTGATACCACTTGTCAGGATCTAAAACTGAATAACCAAGATTAACTGATGTGAAATTTATCAGAGTATAAATCAATAATCTTGCTTTGAATCAAAGTTTAATTAAGAAGTTTGCGGAATAACACTTAATTATTTTGACAAAAACTTTCAGGACCAATGAAGCATAAAACATAAGAAGTAATCAAGACTGTTTGTATTGCTGAATTCAATGATTACAATCACCTCTAATCTGTTTGATTAGACGAAGAACACAGACTGTTCTTAGGGTTTTACAACCTTAGAGGCTTAAGAAAACTTAAACAATAAAGCAATTACAGACTCAAAAATATGCAGAAAAATTCTATGTACTTCTATACAATATTCTGTCTATTTATATTGCTTTTTGGACTTGTTTCCTTGAAGGACTATGACTTCTCTGATAGTAGATATGCTGGAATCTTCGTGTAGATATCTTTCCTGAAAATCAGCACTTTCTGTTTATGAAACTGTTGAGCAGCTTGAATCTCTTGACAGCATGAACTGAGCAGCTTGAGTTGTTTTGCTCTGGCAGCTTGAACTTTTACACTGGCAGCTCGAGTTTCTTCAACTAGCAGCATGAACTTTGTATTTACACAAAAAATCTACTAACAGTCTGAGAAGTCTAACTAACAGCTTGAATGTACTTAAACTATTTCCCAACACAGACCTTTGCCTTTATCAGTCCTGAAAAGAATAATCAACTAAAGGGTAAACAACATAGT
The DNA here is from genome assembly GCA_020465985.1 of Centrapalus pauciflorus. Lineage (NCBI taxonomy): Eukaryota > Viridiplantae > Streptophyta > Magnoliopsida > Asterales > Asteraceae > Centrapalus > Centrapalus pauciflorus. The sequence continues at coordinate 145,485 of JAANYP010001613.1, read as the reverse complement.
TGTTTAGTGAGTTTCTAGATTAAGGTACAATGCAATATATGAATGATGTCATGCAATGCCATAAAATGAATCAATAATCCTAGGAGGTCAACTAATGGCTTATAAGCTACCACATTGCGGTTGTCACACGCTCAGGCTTACCGTACATTAAGTTTACAATCTACTGCTCGATTACCACAGACCGCAGGCTTATCGATATGCAGTTTGCAATGATGTCATACGATTATCACACACCACCGGCTTATCGTTTTACAGGCAATAATGGTTACCACATGCACAGACTTATCATTATGATTCTGCTAAGTTACCACACACTGTAACAACCTAACTTTTGACCAGTTGTAAATTCAGTATTTTCGAACCGATAATGTAATATTATTACATTATTTGAATTATAATTTAATTAAGTTATGAAATATTTAATTAAATTATATAAATATTTATATTATGAATTAATAAATTATTAAAGATAATTAAATAAAAGAGATATAATATACAAAAATGAAAGTGGGTTAACTAGCAAATATAACTAGATGAAGTATATAAACGTGATTTATTTCAAAAAAATCAGATTCTCTCTCTCTACTCTCTCTCTCTCTTTAACTTTTTCTCTCTACTCTCTCTCTACCTTCTCTCTAAATTATCTCTCAAACCGACCGTCCGATTATCAAGTTACATATATCGTTAGAAAGATCTCGGAGAATACTACACGAATCTGCTATCTCCTGCGTGATTTCATACGAATTTGAGGTAAGAATCGATATTTTTAAGTTTTTATATATTTCGGTTTTTTCGAATTTATTAGTTTTATGAAATTTAAAGTTATTTTATGGAGTTTAACTTGTATTTGTATAATATAATCGAACATAGGTTTGTTACGTAACATATTCGTAATTTTTGGCCTAAAAATGTATGTTTTAAAGCTGCAAATATGAACAAATTCGAGAATGCCAAGAACAAACTCGAAAATACATAGAACAAACTCGAAATTTAGTTAAATTCGAAAATATATTCGAATTTAACTCATTAAATTCGAAAAACATAAATTCGAATTCAATAAACTCGAATGGAATTTCGAATTTATCATTAGATTCGAAATAAAGGATTCGAATTTGAGTATAAAATTGAATTCAAGTCTATGTTCAAAGCTATGGTCAAAATTAGATATATATATTTCGAATTTAACCCTTAAAGTTGAGACATATTCAAATTTGAGCATAAGTTGATATATGTACTTCGAATTTAAACTACATGTTCAAATTTAATGTCTAATATTCGACTTTAATGTCTAAAATTTAAATCTCTTTCAATTTAACCTATGTGTTCGAATTTAATATATAAATTCGAAACCCACTCCTTAAATTCGAATATATTGAATAAAACATTTGGACAATGCATAAAATAACGAAATAGTTAGCAAAATGAGTATATATATATATATATATATATGTATATATATGTATATATATATATATGTATATATATGTATATATATGTATATATATATATATATGTATATATATGTATATATATGTATATATCTATATATATGTATATATATGTATATATATATACATATATATATATATATATATATATATATATATATATATATATATATATATATATATATAGACCCTTGAGAATTTAATATGAACAAAAGAGAAAATTAGATAAATGATCAGTTATCAGATCAGATAAAATAAAGATTTTAACGACTAAAGAGATGACGATAATGATATGATATTGACATGATATGATATAATAATTCTGGACAGGTTCAGTGAAATTCTGAACAAAGATTTAGAGATTTATAAAGTGGGTCAAAGATTTGATTTGAGAGAGAACAGATTGAGATAAAATCCTGAGATAACTCAGGTGGCAGATTTTACATTTGTTTGATAAAGACCCAACACTGTGATTTATAGATATTCAGATTTAACATGCTTGAATTTCCGGTTGAGACATATTGTTGATGCTAGATTGATTGACATTCATATTATCAGCTGGATTTTGACCTGTGCACACCATGGTTGGGTGTTGCCCAGTGGATCATGATAGCTATTTGATTATCATCTCTTATGTCATTGCATTTATAGTTCATTTCTGATATTGCTTTGAGACTACTGCTATCATGACACTGATTACGTATGCTTCATCATTGCATATACCTTGACATTTGATTCAGCTTGATTAGCCTTGATTAGTCTATTGTTCTAGACTTGGCTATTTCACCAGTTCTATCGAACTTGGTAATGACCTCCGATGTTCCGCCACGTTGATTTACTGGTAGCTAGCCCAGTATGTGGCTGATCCCCACGATATAAGCGTGAGCGTGGCCTGAGCATCATCCGACTCTATGACTTCTATGTCTCAATCATGAGGGCTGTAGCGGCAGCCAAGACATATCACGCTAGACTGATGATCCGCTTGACATTGCATGTTAATTTGAAAATCTATTTACTCACTAAGCATTGCTTACGGTTGCTATATTAACATTTTTACAGGAAAAGACAAAGGAAAGTCACCTGCCAGACCTAGTTCTTAGGTCTTACACGCTCAAGACAGAAGTTTCATAGACCTCTACTCAACGACCCCATTTTGGTACTAATTGGATGACGATATTATGGTGATCTGGGTAGATTTATTTTGATAATATGATGGCATGAATTAGATTAGACTTGTGCCCTTTATAAGTTTAATTTAAAAACTTAATCTGTATTAAACTTAAATCTTAATAGCTTGTACTGTAATTTAATATTCCGCAATTAATTACTCTATCTTAGTTATGGTTGATATCGTATTGCATGATGTGGGACCTAGACTGGTGAGAACCGCCCCGCGAGGGGTGGTCTTCACAGGATGGTATCAGAGCCCATAGTTTGAGTGAATCAAGTATTACGTAAGTATACTTGGTCTCAAACTGAAGCAATACATATGTATCAATCATTTAGGAGGTTTGAACTGAGATAGGATGTACAGACTGTTAGGATGGGAAAAGGGTACATAGATCTAAGTCTATAAACTGATAGTTAAATGATTTTAATTTTCAGCTAAGATGTCAGGATCAGGATCAGGTGACATTCCCAACAACATGACCCCACAACAGATGTGTGAAATGATGCAACAATTACTAACCCAACATTCAGAACAACAGAATAAGATTATGCAAGAACAGTTTCAGGCCAGAGATGAGGCTGAAGCTAAAAGACGTAATGATAAGAAAAATAAGCGAAAAGATAAGCAAGTCCAGAATGAAGAATCTGATTCTGATAACTCTACTCCTGAAACCCAAATCGAGCAGCCTAAAGGTTGTAAGTTCAAGGACTTCAAAGCGAGCGGTGCCCTGAACTTTGAGGGTACAGTGAATCCAATTCAGGCGATGGATTGGATCAGTCATACCGAAGAGATATTTAGAATCTCTGCCTGTTTAGATTCAAAGAAAGTGAGCTATGCGTCTGTGTTATTTGTTGGAGCTGCTCGTGCATGGTGGAATACCCAGAGAACTATCTGTGGCGAAGAAATTATTCAGACTCTAGAGTGGAATCAGTTTCTTGATATGTTCAATGCAAAATATTGTCCTATTGATCAACAAGATAAGATGGAGGTTAAACTAATGCAACTGACCCAGGGAACCAAGACTGTTGACGAATATGAGCATGAATTCTCGCGACTATGCGGCTACTCATCGTATCAAGTAGCTACCGAAGAAAGAAAAATGAATAGATTCCGCGGAGGACTCAACCCAAGATACCGGCACCCGATGAGCGCGATAAAGTATAAGTCCTATCTGGAAATGGTGGAAGCGGCCAGACAGATCGAGAGGGGATACCTAGAATATGGCGATCAGCTTTATGCTCCATCAGCTAATCCAACATGTCCTTCTCCTCCGAAGAAGCAGAGATTCGGCAGATTCTTCAGGCCAAACAAATCTCAGACCCAGCAATCTCAACAATCCCAACCGAAAGCGCAAGCCTACTCATTGACAAACGAGCCACGATTCTGCAAGAGATGCAGAAAATCACACATGGGGTTGTGTAACCCAGATGACGTCACTTGCTTTGCGTGCAACAGAATTGGTCACAGTAGCGAAGAGTGTCCACAGCAGGGACGTGGATGTGCGAAATGCGGGAAAAGAGGACACTTCATGTATCAGTGTCGCAGCGGGCAACGAGGACAATCACAGTCATCAGCTGGAGGATCTACGATGAAGAGTTCAGCTGCTACTCCGACCGCAAGGACTCGAGCTTTTCAAATAACAGCCGAGGAAGCAAAAGAAACACCTGACGTAGTTACCGGTACGTTCCTGCTTAACTCAATCTCTGCTCGCGTATTATTCGATTCCGATGCTAGTCGTTCTTTCATATCAACATCTTTTGCTCAAAGATTATATAAGTCGCCATCAAAGCTTCCCGTAGTACTTCACATTGAGACAGCCAGTAACAACTATGTTATGGCTGATTCTGTATATCGAAACTGCACTCTACTCGTCGATAACATCGTATTCAACCTCGACCTTATCCCCATTCCGTTGAAAGAGTTCGACGTCATCATCGGCATGGACTGGCTAATGAATAACGAGGCTACGATCGTCTGCAATCGGCGAATCATCAGAATTAGGTCTTCAGACGGCCGAGTATTGGAAATCAAAGGCGAAAAGCGAAAAGGTGCTCATTGCTTCATTTCTGTTGATAAAGCGTATAAGTATCTATCTAAGGGTCACGAATCGTATTTATGCTATGTCTCATCTGAATCTAACTCTGAAGCCCAAAAGAAATCTTTATCCGATATCCCTTTCGTCTGTGAGTTCCCAGACGTGTTTCCTGACGATATTTCTGGAGTGCCACCAGAACGTCAAGTCGAATTCGGCATTGACTTAGTTCCTAGTGCAGCTCCCATTGCCAAAGCTCCCTACAGACTTGCACCTGCAGAAATGCAGGAAATGTCAAAGCAGTTGCAAGAGCTGTTAGAGAAGGGTTTTATCCGACCGAGTTCATCTCCGTGGGGTGCACCTGTCTTATTCGTTCAGAAGAAAGACAGAACTTTTCGAATGTGCATTGATTACCGCGAGTTGAACAAAGTTACTATAAAGAATAAATATCCTCTGCCCAGAATCGATGATCTGTTTGATCAGCTACAAGGAGCCAGCTACTTCTCAAAAATCGATCTTCGTTCTGGGTATCATCAATTAAAAGTCAGAGATGAGGATATTCCGAAGACAGCCTTCCGAACAAGATACGGTCATTACGAATTTCTCGTGATGCCGTTCGGTTTAACGAATGCACCAGCGGTGTTCATGGATCTCATGAATCGCGTGTGCAGACCGATGCTGGATAAGTCAGTTATCGTATTCATAGACGATATTCTGATTTACTCCAAAACGGAGGCTGATCATGCTATTCATTTGCGGCAATTGCTAGAGTTACTGAGAAAAGAAAGACTCTATGCAAAATTTTCTAAGTGCGAATTCTGGCTCAGACATGTATAACTTTACATTGTCTTGAGCTATTCCTTAAAGCGTTCTTTGATTGAACAAAACTTGAAATTCTACTTTGTTGCTTTTATAGATTCAATTCCTTGGCCATGTTGTTTCTGGCGAAGGTATTTCCGTTGATCCGTCTAAAGTCGAGGCCGTTCAAAAATGGCAAACGCCTCGCAATGCCTCCGAAATAAGAAGTTTCCTTGGATTGGCCGGTTACTATCAGCGATTGATAAAGGACTTCTCGAAGATTGTTGTGCCGCTTACAATGTTAACACGAAAGAATACTCCTTTCGTTTGGACCGATAAACAGCAAGAGGCATTTGACATTCTGAAACAGAAGCTTATTCAAGCGCCGATCCTAGCCTTACCAGAAGGCAATGATGATTTTGTCGTTTACAGCGACGCATCTGGTACTGGCTTAGGATGTGTTCTAATGCAAAGGGGAAAAGTCATTGCCTATTGTGACACCCTATTGCTTTGATAGTATAAATGTAATCACCAGGATCGACAAACAACCCAATGAATAATATGATAATTAAGATTGAATACTTAAAACAGATTTAAGAAGTTCCACACAAAAGCATTAAAAGTACATGTCTACAGTGATTAAGTCTAACTATTACAACAACATAATTGATTTAAAAGTCATGTGATCCCAGCCCAAAGCTATTACATCAGTGTACCAATAGCTTCTAAGTCTCCAGGATAATGAATTGATATGCTTAAGTGGAAGGTCCAGCTACACTTTTGCCTTTGCCTGAAAACATGGTGAGTCAATTGTAAGCTAAAGCTTAGTGAGATAACAGATTATGCAAACAACAAATATTTCTTTACAAGCAATGCTTAACCATGGGCAGTGTAAGCCCCATGTATGTGAAATCAGGCAGTGTAAGCCTCAGTGTATGTGTAAACCATGCATTGCTAGCATGGGGTTGGCAGTTCAAATGCTGATCGGGGATGTGCCGAACCTGACGGGATAACGAGTGGGATGATCAGTCCCCGACAGTGGCCTGCTGTCAGCCCCAGTCCAGGTCGCATCAGATTGTGAAGTAATGATCATGCAGTGCAAGCATGATGTAAATAAATGCACTTTCAATTGAACGCTGGCTACATGTGTATTACATGTCAAGTACGAGTGTGCATCATAACAATAAATCATGTACGAGTGCCAAATGATGTAAATGAACAATGTGAACATGCCATTGAATGTATAAACATGAATGCAAAAACAATAAATGTTCGAATGACAATCTGTTACTCACAGTGATTGGTATAGTGTGACTTGTCTCTGAATCAATGTGTGTTTTGATAACACCACAATGATCTGTAATGTAAGTGTAGTAGTGAACTTGTGTCAGTAATTGCTTAAAAATTGTATTCTGTAATTTTAAATGTATTTGGTTCTGATTTCGGACCACATCCGAATTCGGATGGTCCGAAATATAAGTGGTCCGAAATTGGGTCTATGGTCCGAATTGGGTTGCTCCGAAATAGGTGATCCGAAATGGGTGATCCGGATTAGTAGGGTCCGAAACTAAGGTGATCCGAAATTACTACAGATCCAAATTAGGTTGGGGTCCGGATTGTATTAGGTCCGAAATGGTTAATGGTCCGAACTGGGTTGATGATCCGAATTCGGATGGATCATCAATCCGAGTTCATACTTAGAAATTTTTCCAATATTTTCCAGAATTATGTTTTTAACCATTTTTGCACGTTTTGAGTCTAATATTGCAAATATAAGCTTAATAACATTGTTTTAACTTATATCATAACATGTATGTACCAAAAATCCCACATTTGTGTCCATTTTCTACAAGTTTTCGAAGAACACACACTAAAACACACACAAAATTTCAGAAATCATACTTAGAGTGTGAATCTGATTCTGAAATTTTGTATACTACATCATACATGCTCGAATTCAGATAATCTATCATAATATATAACATGCATTAACATTTGCATCTTGAATCTTAGAAATCGGTTCATATAAAAACCGACTCAAAAACTTCAAAAATCCGAAAGATTAAATGATGTTTACCTTAAATTGATTCTTGTAGTTGTTATAGTCTCCTATATGCCACTTGAATCCAGATTTATGCACCTTAATTTGATGATTTCTTGTGTTTCTTGAATGGAGCCGAGAGGAAGAGAGAGTAGAGAGATCGAGAGAGTTAGAGAGAGAAAGTGAGAGACGGTAGAGAGAGAGTGAGATTTGTTGAAAATGAAGAGTTTTCTTCTTTTATTTGCCACTTTGACCTAATTGCACATTATACCCCTCACTTTGTATTTTCTTACTTAACTAATAATATGATCAAGATTTGCTTAAATTATAATAATCATCCAAAAGTACAATAGTTAAGTCTTAAAATTGTAAATTACATATAATTGAAAAATAGGGATGTTACAGCATGGGCTCCACCACGCCTATACTTCGTCCGCGAAGTCATGCTGCGCTAAACAAACTTGGGTACTTGTTCTTCATGTCTTCTTCCGATTCCCAAGTATGATTAGCTCCCCGATGATGCTTCCACTTGACCAGCACCATCCTGATCTCTTTGTTCCGTAACTTTTTGACTTTTGTTTCTAGAATACACTCCGGCTCGTCAACGAACCTTAGACGTTCGTCAACCTTAATTTCCGAATGATCAGTCCATGGTTCCCTGTCGGGCACCAGACTCTTCCTTAAGTAACCAACATGGAAGACCGGGTGAACACCTGATAACTCTTCCGGCAAGTCCAAGTGATAGGACTGATTTCCAACTCTTTCCAGTATCCGGAAGGGTCCTACGAATCGAGGTGATAACTTTCCTCGCTTAACAAATCTTGTAACTCCCTTCATTGGAGAAACTTTTAAGTATACCCAATCGTTCTTTTGAAACTCTATAGCTTTGTGACGGCGATCGTCGTAATTCTTTTGCCGATCTTGTGCCGTTTTCATGTACTGTTGAATGAGTTGTATCTTTTCATTGGTTTCTTGTAGCAAAGCTGGTCCGGCGATAGGAGTTTCTCCTGTTTCCCTCCAACAGGTTGGAGTCCTACACTTTCTTCCGTACAGGAACTCGAACGGTGCCATCTTGATAGTGGAATGGTAACTGTTGTTGTAGGAGAATTCAACCAATGGGAGGTGATCGTCCCAGTTACCACCCAAATCCATGACGCACGCTCTGAGCATGTCTTCTAGAGTTAGGATTGTTCTTTCACTTTGACCATCAGATTGAGGTCTATAGGCAGTACTCATTGCGATACGAGTACCAAGACCGTTTTGTAAAGCAGCCCAGAAGTTGGAAGTGAATCTACTATCTCGGTCAGAGACAATAGACTTAGGCACACCATGCCTAATGACGATTTCGTTCAAGTAGATCTGGGCAAGGCGGTCTAGTGAATATGTTTCTCGGATTGGAATGAAGTGAGCAGATTTTGTCAGACGGTCAACAGTGACCCAAATAGCATCATGTTGACGACGTGTTTTGGGTAGCTTTGTTATAAAGTCCATAGTAATATGATCCCACTTCCATTCCGGGATAGGAAGAGGTTGCATACTACCATAGGGTTGTTGATGTTCTGCTTTGACTAAACGACAAGTTCTGCACCTTTCAACATACTGACCGACATCTCTTTTCAATCCTGGCCACCAGAAATCGGCTTTCAAGTCGTTGTACATTTTTGTGCTACCAGGATGAATCGAGAACTTAGATTGGTGAGCTTCGTCAAGTATTACCTCTCGCATGTTCCCGAACTTAGGAACCCAAACTCTGCCATATACACCCTTCAGTCCAGTTCCATCATCTTGCATTAATGGAAGTTGAACTCTGATATTCTCGTCTTTTACATTCTCCTCCTTTAAGGCCTGTAACTGAGCAGCCCTTACATCGTCTATGATTGTGGACGTCAGTATTGTGGAAGTCAAGGCATAGCAGTATGCCTTGCAGTACGCTTTTCGGCTTAGGGCATCGGCCACTACGTTGGCCTTCCCTGGGTGATATAGAATTTCGCAGTCGTAATTTTTGATCAGCTCCATTGACCTTCTTTGCCTCATATTCAAGTCCTTCTGACTGAATATGTACTTCAAACTCTTGTGGTCGGTGAAGAGCTGACACTTGGTTCCGTACAAATAATGTCTCCATAACTTGAGAGCGAAAGTCACAGCAGTTAGCTCCAGATCATGAGTAGAGTAATCTTTCTCATGTGGTTTGAGCTGTCTGGAAGCGTATGCTATGACATTTCCTCTTTGCATCAGAACAGCACCCAAACCCATGCCTGATGCATCTGTGTAAACCACAAAATCCTCGTTCCCTTCAGGCAGGGCTAACACTGGTGCTTCACTTAGCAGATTCTTCAGTTTGTCGAAAGCTACTTGTTGCTCTTCTTTCCAAAAGAAGGCTGCGTTCTTGCGAGTAAGCTTTGTAAGAGGTACGACGATCTTTGAGAAGTCTTTGATGAATCGGCGGTAGTAACCAGCCAATCCCAGAAAGCTACGAATTTCTGAGGCGTTGCGGGGTGATTCCCAGTTCTGGATAGCTTCGATCTTTGCAGGATCAACAGCAATCCCAGCACCAGATATCACGTGCCCCAAGAATTGGATCTGAGTTGAATATTGAGTAAGTACAAGTTAACAACGAGTACAATAGTGAGTATAAGGATCATGAAATTCGTTTCGAATGTTGAGACGTACCTGCCTCAACCAGAATTCACATTTCGAGAATTTGGCATAAAGTCGCTCTTTGCGTAGCAACTCTAGTAATTCTCTCAGATGTGCTGCATGATCCTCTTCAGTCTTTGAATAGATGAGAATGTCATCGATGAACACGATGACAGATTTGTCAAGCATTGGCCGGCAAACTCGATTCATGAGATCCATGAAAGCAGCCGGCGCATTTTGTGAGACCAAACGGCATTACCAGAAACTTGTAGTGTCCGTAACGAGTTCTGAAAGCCGTCTTTGGAATGTCATCTGGGTGTACTTTGAGTTGGTGATAACCCGATCGAAGATCAATCTTCGAGAAGTAGCTTGCGCCTTGTAACTGGTCGAAGAGATCATCAATCCGGGGCAATGGATACTTGTTTTTTATTGTGACTTTGTTGAGTTCGCGATAGTCGATGCACATACGCAATGTGCCATCCTTCTTTTTGACGAACAGAACAGGAGCGCCCCAAGGAGATGAACTTGGGCGTATGAAACCCTTGTCGAGCAACTCCTGTAACTGCTTCATCATTTCCTGCATTTCTGCAGGGGCTAGACGGTACGGAGCCTTTGCTATTGGAGCAGCTCCAGGAATTAGGTCAATGCGGAATTCCACTTGACGGTCAGGTGGCAATCCCGAGATATCTTCTGGAAAGACATCTGGAAACTCGGAAACTACGGGAACGGCAGAAGGAGATTGAATTTCAGCCTTAGCATCGACAGCGTAGGCTAGATATGCAGAACAACCCTTGGCAACGTGCTTTCGGGCTTTTGCAATTGAAATAAGGCATATGTCGCCTTTGTGTCTATCACCATAAATGCATATGTCTCGGCCCTCGGGGGTGGTGATCTTTATCATTCTTTTCTTGCAAACGATTTGGGACTCATTGTGAACGAACCAGTCCATGCCTACTATGACATCAAATTCCCCGAACTCCATGGGAATTAGATCTATGTTGAACACTACATCTTCTACAAGTAAAGTACAATTCCTATATACCTTGTCTGCTTTAACTAACATATTGCTAGCAGTCTCTATATCAAGTACAAATTGCAGTTTGGAAGTTGGCATATTGAATTGACGAGCAAATGTAGTGGAGACAAACGAACGATTTGCTCCGGAATCAAACAAGATACGTGTAGGAATGGAATTAACACAGAACGTACCAGTGACCACCTCCGGGTCATCCTTTGCTTCTTCAGCTGTGATTTGGAACGCCCTTGTCGGAGCCCTTTGAGATTGATCCCTGCGAGCCGTGGAAGCTACAGAAGATCTTGCTGTTGATTGTTGAGCATTCTGATCTCGTGGGGGTTTCGGGCAGTCCCTTGAAAAATGGCCAAGTCTGTGGCAGTTGTAACATGCATCATCTTTTCGAGGACAATGCTCCCAGTGATGGCCTTTCTGCCCACAGCAGAAACAGTACATATCCTGAGTCTTGCACTCCCCAGAGTGCGCCTTTCTGCATCATCTGCAGTCTCTCATTTCAGAACTGGCCGAGAAGGCCCTTCCCTTCTTGGGTGATGAAGATTGTTGATGGGATTGAGGAGAGAATCGGGATGAACCAGACTCCCGCTGTCTTTTTGGCGGCGACGGTTGAGTCGGTGTTGCAGCGGCTGAACCAATGACATATCCGGATAATAAGACGATCTGCTCAACATTCCGAGCAGCCTCCAGTAAACCGGCAAACGTTGTATACCGAACCCCACTCATGGTTCGGCGAATCTCATAATCCAATCCACCCTCAAACCGGACTATTTTTCTCTCTTCTGTGTCGACTTGATGCGGTGCAAACAAACTTAGTCGGGTGAACTCAACGGCATATTGTGTAACCGTTTTCGTTCCTTGAGTCAGGTTCAGAAATTTCGCCTCTAGTCGGCGCTTCTCATCAGTAGGACAGTATTGCTGAGAGAATACTTCCTTGAATTCACTCCAGGACATGTGCGACACTACCTCCATCGTCAACACATGTATCATAGCATCCCACCACATTACTGCGTCCCTTGCAAACATTGCGGTTGCAAAGCGGACCATGTCTTTATCAGCGCAGTCGCTGATCCTGAAAGTTCGTTCGGTGGTGGTGATCCATTCTAATGCAGTCACGGCATCTTCAGTTCCATCAAAAGTAACAGCTCCGTTACTTTTGAAGTCCTTAAACCTACAACCCCTTGATCTGTTAGAAGACCTAGTGTCTTGTCTTTCCTCTTGATCGTCTTGTTGTTGTTCCTTGTTCTTTCGTTTATCAGCCTTACGTTTTGCTTCGGCCTCATCTCTGGCCCTTAACTGGTCGGCAAATGACTGAGCCTGCTCAGCCATTCGTTTGGATTGTAATTCGTTGTTCTGTTCCATAAGAGCTTGCATCATCTGGAACATTTGTTGAGGAGTCATATCGTCTCCTGACATGTTCTGAAATATAACAACTTATATTTAGAACATTTATTGGTAAGTCCTAAGTGTTTACAGTTACCCTTTATTTGTCCCCGTGTACATCTCAATCCTATCTTAGTTCAAATCATTTCTTAGGAGTCCATTCTAATATCATAACCTAAGTTTGAGTTCAAGTCCTCGCGGACACTTGAGACCTCAAACTAATGCTCTGATACCAAGACCTGTGACACCCTCTTGCTTTGATAGTATAAATGTAATCACCAGGATCGACAAACAACCCAATGAATAATATGATAATTAAGATTGAATACTTAAAACAGATTTAAGAAGTTCCACACTAAAGCATTAAAAGTACATGTCTACAGTGATTAAGTCTAACTATTACAACAACATAATTGATTTAAAAGTCATGTAATCCCAGCCCAAAGCTATTACATCAGTGTACCAATAGCTTCTAAGTCTCCAGGATAATGAATTGATATGCTTAAGTGGAAGGTCCAGCTACACTTTTGCCTTTGCCTGAAAACATGGTGAGTCAATTGTAAGCTAAAGCTTAGTGAGATAACAGATTATGCAAACAACAAATATTTCTTTACAAGCAATGCTTAACCATGGGCAGTGTAAGCCCCATGTATGTGAAATCAGGCAGTGTAAGCCTCAGTGTATGTGTAAACCATGCATTGCTAGCATGAGGTTGGCAGTTCAAATGCTGATCGGGGATGTGCCGAACCTGACGGGATAACGAGTGGGATGATCAGTCCCCGACAGTGGCCTGCTGTCAGCCCCAGTCCAGGTCGCATCAGATTGTGAAGTAATGATCATGCAGTGCAAGCATGATGTAAATAAATGCACTTTCAATTGAACGCTGGCTACATGTGTATTACATGTCAAGTACGAGTGTGCATCATAACAATAAATCATGTACGAGTGCCAAATGATGTATATGAACAATGTGAACATGCCATTGAATGTATAAACATGAATGCAAATTCAATAAATGTTCGAATGACAATCTGTTACTCACAGTGATTGGTATAGTGTGACTTGTCTCTGAATCAATGTGTGTTTTGATAACACCACAATGATCTGTAATGTAAGTGTAATAGTGAACTTGTGTCAGTAATTGCTTAAAAATTGTATTCTGTAATTTTAAATGTAATTGGTTCTGATTTCGGACCACATCCGAATTCGGATGGTCCGAAATATAAGTGGTCCGAAATTGGGTCTATGGTCCGAATTGGGTTGCTCCGAAATAGGTGATCCGAAATGGGTGATCCGGATTAGTAGGGTCCGAAACTAAGGTGATCCGAAATTACTATAGATCCGAATTAGGTTGGGGTCCGGATTGTATTAGGTCCGAAATGGTTAATGGTCCGAACTGGGTTGATGATCCGAATTCGGATGGATCATCAATCCGAGTTCATACTTAGAAAATTTTCCAATATTTTCCAGAATTATGTTTTTGACCATTTTTGCACGTTTTGAGTCTAATATTGCAAATATAAGCTTAATAACATTGTTTTAACTTATATCATAACATGTATGTACCAAAAATCCCACATTTGTGTCCATTTTCTACAAGTTTTCGAAGAACACACACTAAAACACACACAAAATTTCAGAAATCATACTTAGAGTGTGAATCTGATTCTGAAATTTTGTACACTACATCATACATGCTCGAATTCAGATAATCTATCATAATATATAACATGCATTAACATTTGCATCTTGAATCTTAGAAATCGGTTCATATAAAAACCGACTCAAAAACTTCAAAAATCCGAAAGATTAAATGATGTTTACCTTAAATTGATTCTTGTAGTTGTTATAGTCTCCTATATGCCACTTGAATCCAGATTTATGCACCTTAATTTGATGATTTCTTGTGTTTCTTGAATGGAGCCGAGAGGAAGAGAGAGTAGAGAGATCGAGAGAGTTAGAGAGAGAAAGTGAGAGACGGTAGAGAGAGAGTGAGATTTGTTGAAAATGAAGAGTTTTCTTCTTTTATTTGCCACTTTGACCTAATTGCACATTATACCCCTCACTTTGTATTTTCTTACTTAACTAATAATATGATCAAGATTTGCTTAAATTATAATAATCATCCAAAAGTACAATAGTTAAGTCTTAAAATTGTAAATTACATATAATTGAAAAATAGGGATGTTACAGCATGGGCTCCACCACGCCTATACTTCGTCCGCGAAGTCATGCTGCGCTAAACAAACTTGGGTACTTGTTCTTCATGTCTTCTTCCGATTCCCAAGTATGATTAGCTCCCCGATGATGCTTCCACTTGACCAGCACCATCCTGATCTCTTTGTTCCGTAACTTTTTGACTTTTGTTTCTAGAATACACTCCGGCTCGTCAACGAACCTTAGACGTTCGTCAACCTTAATTTCCGAATGATCAGTCCATGGTTCCCTGTCGGGCACCAGACTCTTCCTTAAGTAACCAACATGGAAGACCGGGTGAACACCTGATAACTCTTCCGGCAAGTCCAAGTGATAGGACTGATTTCCAACTCTTTCCAGTATCCGGAAGGGTCCTACGAATCGAGGTGATAACTTTCCTCGCTTAACAAATCTTGTAACTCCCTTCATTGGAGAAACTTTTAAGTATACCCAATCGTTCTTTTGAAACTCTATAGCTTTGTGACGGCGATCGTCGTAATTCTTTTGCCGATCTTGTGCCGTTTTCATGTACTGTTGAATGAGTTGTATCTTTTCATTGGTTTCTTGTAGCAAAGCTGGTCCGGCGATAGGAGTTTCTCCTGTTTCCCTCCAACAGGTTGGAGTCCTACACTTTCTTCCGTACAGGAACTCGAACGGTGCCATCTTGATAGTGGAATGGTAACTGTTGTTGTAGGAGAATTCAACCAATGGGAGGTGATCGTCCCAGTTACCACCCAAATCCATGACGCACGCTCTGAGCATGTCTTCTAGAGTTAGGATTGTTCTTTCACTTTGACCATCAGATTGAGGTCTATAGGCAGTACTCATTGCGATACGAGTACCAAGACCGTTTTGTAAAGCAGCCCAGAAGTTGGAAGTGAATCTACTATCTCGGTCAGAGACAATAGACTTAGGCACACCATGCCTAATGACGATTTCGTTCAAGTAGATCTGGGCAAGGCGGTCTAGTGAATATGTTTCTCGAATTGGAATGAAGTGAGCAGATTTTGTCAGACGGTCAACAATGACCCAAATAGCATCATGTTGACGAAGTGTTTTGGGTAGCTTTGTTATAAAGTCCATAGTAATATGATCCCACTTCCATTCCGGGATAGGAAGAGGTTGCATACTACCATAGGGTTGTTGATGTTCTGCTTTGACTAAACGACAAGTTCTGCACCTTTCAACATACTGACCGACATCTCTTTTCAATCCTGGCAACCAGAAATCGGCTTTCAAGTCGTTGTACATTTTTGCTCTGAAGATCTGGCGTCACTATCTATATGGGACTCGGTGTCAGCTTTACACCGATCATAAGAGTCTCAAGCATATCTTTACTCAAAAGGATCTAAACATGAAACAGCGACGGTCCTTGGAGCTTATTAAGGACTATGATTGCGAGATCCTATATCATCCCGACAAAGCTAATGTTGTCGCGGATGCTTTGAGTAGAAAAGTTTATCCAGAAAAGTGCTGCTATGCCCTAACTCCGGTTATATTCTCTTCTGATCTTATTGAAGACATCAGAGTTGCTCAAGCTGAAGCACTGAAAGAAGAGAATCTCTGTTCTGAAAATCTTAAAGGGCAGCTACAATTTCTAACTCTGAATCATTTGGGACTTCATTGTCTCAAGGGAAACCGAATCTGGATCCCTAAGTATGGTTCAATCCGTAGCACTCTTCTATCTGAAGCTCACAAGTCCAAATTATCTGTTCATCCTGGCAGCTCAAAGATGTACTTCGATCTGAAAGCTGATTACTGGTGGCCAGGAATGAAGAAAGACATCGGTCGTTATGTAGAAAGCTGCAGAATATGTCAAATGGTTAAGGCAGAACATCAGAAGCCCTTTGGAGATATGCAACCATTACCAGTTCCTGAGTGGAAGTGGGAGCATATAACAATGGACTTCATCACCAAGTTGCCAAAGACCAAAAGACAGCACGACTCCATCTGGGTAGTCGTGGACCGATTAACGAAGTCAGCTCATTTCATACCAATGAAAGAAACATACTCTCTCGATAGATTGACACAACTATACATCACCGAAATAATTTCTCGTCACGGTGTGCCGAAATCTATCGTATCTGATCGTGATAGTCGTTTCACATCTAGATTCTGGCAAGCTCTACAAGACGGGATGGGTACTCGGATCTCTATGAGTACTGCTTATCATCCTAATGCAGATGGCCAGAGTGAGCGTACTATCCTTACTCTCGAAGATATGCTTCGTGCCTGCATTCTTGATCTAGGTGGTAACTGGGATGACCACTTGCCTTTGGTCGAATTCTCATATAATAACAGTTATCATTCAACGATCAAGATGGCTCCTTTTGAAGCTTTGTACGGAAGAAAGTGCAAAACTCCTACCTGTTGGCGCGAAACAGGCGAATCGCCAATAGCGGGTCCTGCCCTTCTACAGTTGACTCATGAAAAGATTCAACTTGTCAGAAGGAACATACTTGAAGCGCAAAGCAGGCAGAAGTCATATTATGATAATCGACACAGATCAATAAGCTTTGCAGTTAACGATTGGGTGATGCTGAAAGTATCTCCAATGAGAAATGTGGTTCGATTTATAAAGAGAAACAAGCTAGCTCCAAGATTCATCGGTCCGTTCAAGATTGTTGAAAAGATAGGAAATCAATCTTATCGTCTTGAACTGCCAGCAGACTTATCTGGAATACATCCTGTATTTCATGTCAGTCATCTGAGAAAGAGCTTAGCAGACGAAAGAGAAGTTCAAATACCACACGTTAACTTGCAGATTGATGAGAAGCTTAGAGTGGTTGAAGAGCCAGAACGTATTATGGACTCGAAGACCAAGAAGCTTAAAAACAAAGAGATACAGATGGTGCTCGTCCAGTGGAAACACCACAAAGGTTCGCATCAGTCTTGGGAATCCAGAGATGTCATGAAAGCTACTTATCCCAGTCTGTTCGAACATAGCTAACTTCGAGGACGAAGTTTGTGCGTGGTGGAGCCCATTCTGTAACAACCTAACTTTTGACCAGTTGTAAATTCAGTATTTTCGAACCGATAATGTAATATTATTACATTATTTGAATTATAATTTAATTAAGTTATGAAATATTTAATTAAATTATATAAATATTTATATTATGATTTAATAAATTATTAAAGATAATTAAATAAAAGAGATATAATATACAAAAATGAAAGTGGGTTAACTAACAAATATAACTAGATGAAGTATATAAACGTGATTTATTTTAAAAAAATCAGATTCTCTCTCTCTCTCTACTCTCTCTCTCTCTAACTTTTTCTCTCTACTCTCTCTACCTTCTCTCTAAATTATCTCTCAAACCGACCGTCCGATTATCAAGTTATATATATCGTTAGAAAGATCTCGGAGAATACTACACGAATCTGCTATCTCCTGCGTGATTTCATACGAATTTGAGGTAAGAATCGATATTTTTAAGTTTTTATATATTTCGGTTTTTTCGAATTTATTAGTTTTATGAAATTTAAAGTTATTTTTATGGAGTTTAACTTGAATTTGTATAATATAATCGAACATAGGTTTGTTACGTAACATATTCGTAGTTTTAGGCCTAAAAATGTATGTTTTAAAGCTGCAAATATGAACAAATTCGAGAATGCCAAGAACAAACTCGAAAATACATAGAACAAACTCGAAATTTAGTTAAATTCGAAAATATATTCGAATTTAACTCATTAAATTCGAAAAACATAAATTCGAATTCAATAAACTCGAATGGAATTTCGAATTTATCATTAGATTCGAAATAAAGGATTCGAATTTGAGTATAAAATTGAATTCAAGTCTATGTTCAAAGCTATGGTCAAAATTAGATATATATATATATTTCGAATTTAACCCTTAAAGTTGAGACATATTCAAATTTGAGCATAAGTTGATATATGTACTTCGAATTGAAACTACATGTTCAAATTTAATGTCTAATATTCGACTTTAATGTCTAAAATTTAAATCTCTTTCGAATTTAACCTATGTGTTCGAATTTAATATATAAATTCGAAACTCACTCCTTAAATTCGAATATATTGAATAAAACATTTGGACAACGCATAAAATAACGAAATAGTTAGCAAAATGAGTATATATATATATATATATTGACCCTTGAGAATTTAATATGAACAAAAGAGAAAATTAGATAAATGATCAGTTATCAGAATCAGATAAAATAAAGATTTTAACGACTAAAGAGATGACGATAATGATATGATATTGACATGATATGATATAATAATTCTGGACAGGTTCAGTGAAATTCTGAACAAAGATTTAGAGATTTATAAAGTGGGTCAAAGATTTGATTTGACAGAGAACAGATTGAGATAAAATCCTGAGATAACTCAGGTGGCAGATTTTACATCTGTTTGATAAAGACCCAACACTGTGAGTTATAGATATTCAGATTTAACATGCTTGAATTTCCGGTTGAGACATATTGTTGATGCTAGATTGATTGACATTCATATTATCAGCTGGATTGTGACCTGTGCACACCATGGTTGGGTGTTGCCCAGTGGATCATGATAGCTATTTGATTATCATCTCTTATGTCATTGCATTTATAGTTCATTTCTGATATTGCTTTGAGACTACTGCTATCATGACACTGATTACGTATGCTTCATCATTGCATATACCTTGACATTTGATTCAGCTTGATTAGCCTTGATTAGTCTATTGTTCTAGACTTGGCTATTTCACCAATTCTATCGAACTTGGTAATGACCTCCGATGTTCCGCCACATTGATTTACTGGTAGCTAGCCCAGTATGTGGCTGATCCCCACGATATAAGCGTGAGCGTGGCCTGAGCATCATCCGACTCTATGACTTCTATGTCTCAATCATGAGGGCTGTAGCGGCAGCCAAGACATATCACGCTAGACTGATGATCCGCTTGACATTGCATGTTAATTTGAAAATCTATTTACTCACTAAGCATTGCTTACGGTTGCTATATTAACATTTTTACAGGAAAAGACAAAGGAAAGTCACCTGCCGGACCTAGTTCTTAGGTCTTACACGCTCAAGACAGAAGTTTCATAGACCTCTACTCAACGACCCCATTTTGGTACTAATTGGATGACGATATTATGGTGATCTGGGTAGATTTATTTTGATAATATGATGGCATGAATTAGATTAGACTTGTGCCCTTTATAAGTTTAATTTAAAAACTTAATCTATATTAAACGTAAATCTTAATAGCTTGTACTGTAATTTAATATTCCGCAATTAATTACTCTATCTTAGTTATGGTTGATATCGTATTGCATGATGTGGGACCTAGACTGGTGAGAACCGCCCCGCGAGGGGTAGTCTTCACACACACTCAGGCTTACCGTCTCAGCGGAGAGGTCAAATGAACGATCGACAAGTTATCAACCGAGTGATAATATTATAACGATAATATATGTGATGGCAAAGCATGTAAATGATGAGAATGATACGAAAAGCAAACATGCAATTCATGATATGCATATGAATACATTAATATTAGAATTCACACTGGTTTGGAATATTTAACTCTCGGTCTCAATACCGAGTTATAATCGTCGCAAATAGGAGTAGTAATCTTCGAGAAACGTAACCCGTCAAAACCCTACAGATTGGTTCATAATATACTTTTCATAAGTCTTATAGCTCATAGGTTCTTTAATATTGACCCAATTACAACACTCGTAAGAGTTAATTAATTTTATTATAAACATTAAATTATTATTTTGGTCCGATTACCCTTTTTTAATTGATGTCATAAAATATTATGACGTAAAACCCTAAAGATAGAATAAAGTTACAATTTCAGGCCCAAACTGGGTCCGACTCGCCGAGTCAACCCACCCAAAGTTCGGGTCTCACAGAACCATAAGATGGCACGAAGCTTAGGTCAAGGACCATCTGAAGTCCGGGTCCTCTCACCCGAAGTTCGGGTCCCCAGGCCTTCCGAAGTTCATGCTTAGAGTAATTTCTTTCAACATTCAAGGTCGACTCGTCGAGTCGAGTGCAGATCTGCACTTCCTGCCTTACGGATGTAATGTTAAAAACATCAACATTTATCTTTATTTATTACAAACGGCTGGGAACTATTACCCAACACACACACACACACACAGGTATATATATATATATATATATATATATATATATATAGACACACACACACACACATTGTTAGACCCATTTTAACCATCAAAACATCATTTTCATTATTTTGAATCGTCAGGAGTTCATTAAGAACCCAAACTTGGGTTTTTGATTAAACCCACAACAACACATTAAAACTTGTATATTATGCTTTTAAATGATGAATCTAACATTGTTCACTATTCTCCTTTGAGATCCAATGCTTGCTAAGCATTCTCCATAAAACCCACTTACGGTTGTCAACTTCTTTAAATGAAGATGATGGGGAGAAGAAAAAAAAAAGAGGAAGATTTTAAGAATAAGATTTTGTACCTTTTGGATCTTCAAAATTGTATGAAGCTTCCAAAAATCAGATTTATTCTTTTCCCCACCAATGAACTCTTTCTCTTTTCTCTCTTTTGAATGGTAGCTTGTAAAAGAAGAACACACACAAGTATGTGTTGTCTGCGATCGGGTTATATTTATCGATGTTTTCAAAGCGTAAAAGAGTTGTTTTTAATAGAAAAATTCCATAGAATATGCTACTATTGATTATATTCAGTGCTTGTGCAGGTAACTATTTTCAGTCTAAGTTGGCGAAAATCGAGAAAAAATCAGAAAACTTTTTAGAGAGCCAAGCGCAGAGGGGGGGCGCAGCCCTGCTTCCCAACCACGTACTCAACAGAAAGAATTAGGCTGCCAAAAGACGGAATTTAGCACCGCGCAGGGGGGCGCAGGCCTGCGCATACGGCTGCGCCCAACCCTTTAAATTAATTTTACAGCCGTTTTTAGGGTTTCCAGCATTTATCTATAGATACCAAGTCAGAGGAAGGAAAAAGGGTCACATTTTTTAGAGAGAAATAGCTTAGGAGAGCACCCGTTTGAGCGAATACGAGTACGAAGCAAGCACGAGTCGAGCTACGACATTGCTACGAAGATGAATTCACAACTCTTGAGCTTTGAATCAACCATGTCCGGTTAAGCTCGCAATAATCATTCTCGGAGGAAGCATCACGCTAAGTGTTTTAGTTTTATGAACGATTTATGTTGTTTGCATGTTTTATGGTTTATGCTTTGATTGTGAACAATTGATTGTTATTTATTTTGTTGCGCTTCACAAGATAGTTCGTTGGTATTTTATTATTCGTGCCGAGTTATTTATTTAATTAAGACGGGTAATAAAAGTAACATGCGCTATGCCCAATATCGCGTAACGGTTTTTATAACATTTATAAAGAAAAGATTATGTCTATGTAATTTTTATATCGTTTTATAAATTAAACACGAAGTTTAATGTGGAATCCGGAAATTGTTATATTCATTAAAGTATTTAATCAAACAATTACTTAAGTCTCTTATTCTTTAATCGCGCAAGTAATTAAGTTTATAAAAAACAATTAATCATCCTTTTCAACCAAATCACTTTTTCCAAAGTATTTAAATTATAACGCTAGTTGCTCGAATACGTGAAATTTATCTCTCGCTTTCTGTGGATACGATCCCTACTTACCCTAGCTTCTAAGGTATTTATTGGTTATTTTTGGCGAGGTAACGACACTCGTATCAATCTTAAAAGCAAAGAGAGAATATTTCTCTTCTGCCTTTTCCTTTACTCCTTAAACTTTCTATTATTTATCATCAAGTCTTTGGAATTATTTTCATTTCTTTTAAAGTCCTCTCTCCATAATCAAGACTTATCTAAAGCACTCATTTATATGTTACAAAATTTTATTAATATTCAGAAATTGTTTTTCTCAAAAAAAATATTAAATGTTAAATATTAGGGTCGTTACACTTTATAAAAAATTTTCACACCTCAAAAGTATGGATAGGTTCATCTTAATTAAATAAAAAAAGAAGCACGTAAATTGTTAAAAAATCATTTATCGAATCGAGCTCGAGTGTCAAAATAACTGATTTGATATGTTCGTGAGCTCGAGCCAAAGTTTATAGGTTTATATTGTTACCCTTCAACATAATAAATATTACATATTTATCACTCCCGTATTAATTAAATTCATCTAACTTAGTCGAGCTCGAGTTTGAAAAATATTACATATAAGAGTCGAGTCAAGCTGAGAATAATTTTTTTTTCCTTTCAACATACACAACAAGAAATATGGGTATTAGGGCCGACAAAAGTCGCCGCTAAAACCTCGAAAAGTCGCCGCTATTGCCTTTGTCGCCGCTATAATGTTGTCGCTATTGCTCGAACTGTCGCCGCTATTACAAAATACTAAATTAACGAATTTATAAACTATTTAAATAAATTTACACCTAAGTTTAACAAATCTATACTTTTTTTACATAATACACACTAACATTATCATAATACACACCAAATATACAAAATATAAGCACATTGTAGTATTTTTACCTAAAAAATACATATAAACGGTTGTGTGTGTGTGTGAGTGAGAGAGAGAGAAATCGAGAGTGCCAAAAGCAAAAAAGGGAGAGTCGCCGGAGGAGCCGTCGATCGGAGAGTCACCGGAGCTAAAAAGGGAGAACACCGGAGGAGCTAGAAGGAGAATGTCGTGGGCTTTGCGGGAAGAGAGTACGAACTGCAGTTGGGGGAAGAGAGCACGCGCGAACAGCAGCCGCCGCCGCCGGAGATTGCCGGAAATCGCAGGAGCAGGTTGTGGGCGCCAAAAAGAAAAGAGAGAAGGCAGTGGGGGAAAAAGAGGCTAGGGTTGCCGCTTATAATTTCGGGGGGTATTAGCGGCGGCGCCTTTAGCGGCGACATAGGGCTTTAGCGGCGACAAATTCCCGTGTTTTTATTTGTTGCCGCTAAAGCCCTATGTCGCCGCTAATACCCATAATTCTTGTAGTGATAATGAATATTATATATTCGACTTGAGCCAAACCGAGCTTAATAGTGTCAAGTACTTAACCAAGTCGAGCTCCAGTTTGAAAAAAAAGGCTCGTTCGAGTTCGAGTTCGAGTTTTGAGCTCGAATATTACTATCGAGTTCAAGATCGAGCTTGATGAATACTCAACTCGACTCGATCGATTACACCCCTGACCTAATGCACGTGTATTTTAAATATTTGTTAAATGAGTAACAAACTGTTAAGTTTTGGTATATTTTATTAGATTTCGTAACAATTTTTTTCTACATGTAAAATTTTATAAAAATTAACAAGGATATCGAGGTCGAAGTTTAAAATCATAAGGGTTGAAAAACTTTCAATTATATATATAACACGTAAAATAAAAAAGTTATTCGGGTCGTTTGACCCTACCCCACAACAATGAATCCAACTTTGTTTCTTAACACATAAAAGTTCCCAAGTGAATATCAAAATATTATACACTTACACTTTTTCTTACTAATTTATCGAAAATAAATGATCGAACACAAATTAAAAGTAAAATAAAATGAAATAAAATTGTTGTTCTTGATTAAAATGTGGCAATTTAATTTCACACATAGACCAGTACGCCATACTTTGATGCTATTGGTGAATGGTGATGGGTGCATGGTGGTCCTAATAGTATCGATCTTCATGATCACAAAGCACAAACACCAATATCCGTTAAAAGGTAAACTTAAAGAAAAGCTACCCAATAGCCAACTTTCTCAACCCCCCTTTAAGTTTGTTTAACTTTTTAATACACAATATTAGTCTCTTTCTTCATTTTAATACAACCGCGCGCTCTTTTTTTTTTATCCTCTTAATTTAGCAATCTCTTAATGTAGTACTTTCTGATTTAGGAGAGAGATTCATTATTATTTTTTTAGTTTTATCTTTTCTATATGTCATGGTATTGATTCTTTGAATCTTGAGTCTTCCTAATGCAAAGCGTCTATTCTCAAACAATTTTTTTCTGGCTTCTCGTTAACTGGTATATATGTGGTCCTGGCTAATTTCAAAAGAAAATATATGCGATGATCAGTAATATAGAAAGGTGGGAGTAGATTATATATATATATATATATATATATATATATATATATATATATATATATATATATATATATATATATATATATATATATATATATATATATATATATATAGTATTAATACCCCACTTGTTAAGGATTGAATATATGCTGCCTTTCTTTTCTTCTTTTAGTATTTTCTTCTTTTAACAAGGTGCATGCTTTGATTGCTTTCTGCTTTTGATACGATAGTACTGTATGCAAATCTAGGGCTAATTTGTTACAATATCAGTTCTCCTTCACTTCACCAAATTAAGGGTTCCTCTAGTATACTCTTGCTTTAACTTTAAATTTAATTTGCTTTACAATGATATGGATTTCATCAATTGTATTTGTTTTTCTGATTTGAAGCTAGGTATCTGTACTATAGCTAGATGAGGATGGTGAGACAGAAAACTCAAATCAGAAAGATAGAAAACTTAGCAGCAAGACAGGTGACCTTCTCAAAGAGGAGAAGAGGGCTTTTCAAGAAGGCTCAAGAGTTGTCTATTCTTTGCGATGTCGATATCGCTCTCATCGTTTTCTCCGCTACCGGAAAGCTCTTTCACTACTCCCCCTCAAGGTCTCTCTCTCTCTCTCTCTCTCTCTCTCCCTCTATATATATATATATATATATATATATATATATATATATATATATATATATATATATATGTGTGTGTGTGTGTGTGTGTGTGTGTGTGTGTGTGTGTGTGTGTGTGTGTGTGTATGTGCTATTGGATGTTGAAGTGTATTGTTTTAGCAATATGTAGCAGATCTAGCAACTCATCTTATATTGGTTTTCTTGGTTTGTTTTCCATTTTAGGAACTATTAAATGGGATATAATCTTTGGTGCAATCTTTACTTCAATTTATATGGTTCATTAAAGATACTTAGAAAAATATGGGATATTTACAGCAATTATGAAGAACTGAAACTTGTATATATGCTTGAGGGGATATCATCTCTAATCAAAGAAAAGTATGATAGAAAAGAGGACAGACTGAGAGACATTCGTAAGCAATTGCAATATCATTTATCAGTTAAAATTATGCAGTGGTAGCAGTAAAAGTGACTTGATTATCATAGGTACACAGTTGCTATATAGTAAGAGAGATTACTAATGAGGTACATTTGTGTGTGTGCATATATGTGACATTTGAGAGATTTATATGTACTTGAAAATCTATAATATATGAAGTCTCTCGGGCAATGTTTCAACCAAATTAAGTAGAAAACAGTCATCACTTTTGAAACTTTTTCAGGTGTATATAATCAAGAATATTCTCTTATTTGAAGCTAGTTAGGGTTTTCAGCTACTAATTTAAGAACATATATGGCCTAGTTCTTGTTTGTTTTTATTCAACTCAAATTCTTGTTAAAATGATTTTATCATCTATTTATAATTATCCACATTAGAAACTTATATATTGGGGAATATATAGGCCAGAGTCACATGTTGGGGTTTTCTTTGTCCAAAGAACTACTACTCGAAATATATAGAATGTTGAGAGGTGGGCGTCATTCCATATAATCCAGTGAGGGTGTCAGATTTGAAGGTTTCTATTACTGTACTTCAAGAAAGATGTGTGAGACAATCCAAAAGTGTTGTGAGTTGAAACGTCTATAATTAATAATTAATCGATCATAATCCCAAAATTTACTTTTGAAGTGTACGTTTGAGAGGCTGATCAACACTTATATTGGTGTGTCATCTTTCGTATATTTGTTTATGTTATTTTGACTATGGTTGTGTCGGTTTCGTGTTGAGCTGTTGCTGTTACTACAAAGAAAGATGACTAATGGGACAGTATTAATTAGTAGTATTAGCAATTAATTAATAAATTAACTTCTAGCATTGCAATTTTCAGTCAATTAAGTATATATAATGGCATGAATATATCAATGATGCTTCTTTCCTCAGTACCTAGATGCAGCTGGTATATATCCTAACAATTCATCATGATCGTGCCACAAGGCCATAGATCAAGACTATACATTTTCTTATTAGATTTACGTACGGCTTAGCAGAAAATGATTGAATAAATCGTGTACGTAAATATAATTTCAGCAAGAAAAGGGTACTAGATTTTAGTTCATTCAGCAAGTTTGGGTGTCGATCTTCTTCTGTTCTCACATCATGGATTTTGATTACACGCAGTTACAAAGATCGATAATCCATTTATCTTCAACCGCTCGTTATATGTTCATAGTCGATATATATTAACTCTTATCTTATCATCTTAAGTTTTAAGTCATGATTAATTAAGCAAAAAAATTCTGTTTAATTTTGGTGCATATATATACTTGTAGATAACATCAATTAACTATTGGAATTTTCAATTATATGATCTAGTTAATCAATTATGTGCCTTTCTAACATGTTACAACATCCTTTCTTGGTTTGATCAGTATGAATCAAGTGCTAGAAAGACATAGACTACAATTCAAGAATGTTGAAGAACTGCAACAACCATCTGATCAGGAGATGCAGGTACAAATTTCTGTGATGTCATTTTATGTGTTATCTATTCTTAGATTATTCATGAATGATAACTACAAAAATACAAAGTGATGCTCGAATGAAATAAAATACAGCTTAGTTAGACAAAGGATGTGTGATACAATTGATCGAAGGCAACATGTCTTCCATTGAAAACTAATGCATCTCTAACCAACTTGTTGTACACCGAAAAGCATTATATATGCATCCTTTGGTTACATTATGACCAAGTCCCAAAACGCTTCTAAAGAGTGTGATCCATCAATAAAGAATAATATCAGTCTTAGAATTGAACAAAATATTGAAACCGACCAATTAGATTTGGACTTGAAAAATGGAACATAAAATTTTAACCGGGAAAGAGAGAACCATTGTTGAGAGTCCCAAAACGTCATCTGTTCGTAGCAAGTTATTTATGGGTAACTTGTACTTAATTCCTAATGACCCTATGTTAAGTTTGCTCCTTTGGCGGCCTTCCCACCTGCAAAAGGTTCATTTATATTGGCATTTAACAATGCTGCTAATGTTAAAAATTTAAGACATTTAATTTTGAGAATAGCTACACCACAAAGGAAGTGAGTGAAATGAATAGGATTTCAATAAAATTTAAGAATTCTTGTCAATTTTTCGTTTGTAGAAACATAATAGCAAATTAAAAACACACAACAACACAATGCGAATCATCCCCATGCAAAACTAAGAGTTTAGGGGGAAAAAATGGATACCATGCATTATTTAGATTGGTTCAGATGTCATGTTCTACATCAACCACTTCCTCTAGCAATCTTGAGATGCGAACTAAATGTTGTGCACAAAACGCCTCAGGTTATATAAAGATGTGTTGAACATAGAGGTATGCAATGTTGGTGATTTATCACCAATATTATTTAAGTGTAATGGGATGAACTTGTTTGACCAAAATAATCTTATTACATAATGTACAAGTTGGGTTGGTGCGGAGTGCACACTTGTCCAATATTGTTTAAGATTAATTACCGGGGGTTCGGGGGCAGCGCCCCCGATAGCGGGGTTCCAGGGGCGGCAGCCCCTGGTAGCGGGGTCCAAGGGGCGGCAGCCCCTGGCGGGGTCCAAGGGGCAGAGCCCCTGGCTGGGGTCGAATTCGGATGATCCGAATTGGACCCTAAATTCGGCTAAATTCGAATTATGGTTATTTTTGGCGGTTAAAATGGCGGTTGGCCATTTTGGCGGTTACCCGCCAAATAATTACCCGCCGTTTTTGGTCATTGCATGGTACACGAAAATCAGAAACATTTTCATATTCTTTGTTCGTTTTTCTCTGAGTTTTATCCGATTGGGATTTCGATCGTACCGTCGAAATACTTCAATCTGAAAGTGTTTCACGACTCTTAGATTATCCGAGCATTTTTGCAACCCATATTTTCTACATGCAAATCATTTTTCGCTAGACGCCCAAAAATATCAAACTTGCGTGTGGTATCTCTATGTTCAAACCATAGAGATGCCAATATATATATATACCATATACAACTAACACAGTATGGTCATATGATTGTAATTGTTGTGCTTGAATTTTGAACCCGAAATTATCCATCACTGGGAACAAACAATGAAAATACATATACCAATATACTAAGGAGACGTTTGGTTCGCATATTTTTTCTCTGGGATTTGCATTATATAGCATTTGCATTTGTCAGGATTTTATGAAAGAATCTGCATTATCATTTAGAAAAAAATTGTTAATCTGAAGAATGCAAGGTAGCTAAGATTTAAAATCCTAAGGGGCATGCTGAGTTTTTAAATAATAAAGAAGGAAGAGATTTAAGAAATCCTTTCTAAAATCTACGAACAAAACACATGATTTTAAATGCAAATCCGGCCCAGTGAATTCCAGGAAATCCACGAACCAAACGTCCCCTAAGTGATTCGCTACTATATAGCCAGATGGAAAGGGGAGGGTATAAATAACTAAAGAACGACAACAAACAAAAGGGGCATTTGGTTCGCAAATTTTTTCTCTAGGATTTTCATTTTTGTCAAAAGATTTGCATTATGCAACATTTGCAATTCTCAGGATTTTGTCAAAGAATTTGCATTATCTTTTTGGAAAAAATTGCTAATCTGAAAAATGCAAGTTAACTGGGATTTAAAATCCCAGGGGGGAGGCTGGGTTTTTAAATAACAAAGAAGGAAGAGATTTAAGAAATCCTGGGATTTTAAATCCTTACTGAAATCTGTGAACCAAACACAATATTTTAAATGCAAATCCCAAGAAATCCGCGAACCAAGCTAAACTATATGTAAATGGTTAAATCAATACCCTAAGGTGGTGTTTGGATTGCATGAATTTAAAATGATGGATTTTAAAATTATAGGATTTTGAAATCTTTAGGAGTATGGATGAATTACGAAAGGTGGAGAAGTGGGGAATATAAAATCCTAAATGACCTAAATCCATTCTTTTAATATTGTATCCAAACATGATAAGGAATGATTTCTAAATCCAAATCCTAAATGGGTTGTTTAAATCTTTCAAACCAAACGCCACCTAATTTTCAACCGAATTCCCTTTTTAATCACACGGAGTTGATACGGCAAGCAGTCATGACACAAACTGTCATGGCGTGTTGATCCGTCGTTGCAAGCTCACTCGATCCATAGTCACGAGATGACAATGTCCATCCAAGGGTCGTGGTCACGAGGCTTCTATCAAGGTTGGTTTTTGACAACTTTCAAAGGAGGAATGACTAGGTTCATATAGACAACGTTTTGGACTCGATCGATTTCGTTCTTTTGACAGAATAATAGCTTTAAACCTACGAAACACCAATATAAAACAAATCAATACCATTTTCGAGCATCTCAAAGCTAAAACGATTAACATGCAAGACAAAATGATATCAAATACATAAAATATTACATGAAATAGATGTGTACTTTAATATTAAATTAATTTAGGCTATGTATTTTTTTGTGCACATTAAATATGTGTACTTTCAAAGTGTTTCATATTTGGTAGTTTGGTAACCCGATTGGTTTTCCATGATGACATGCACTTTGTCAATGTTTCATTCATCGACACATTTCTTTAGAATCAATCTTACTCCACTTTTCAATGGATAACTAACCCGAATTGAATAAGTTAAATATGCACTCACAAGTGTAATAGTTCAAAAGTGATTTTATATTGTCAAAATTACCTTTTTTTTACATACTTTGTAAATTAAGTAAGTTATTAATCAAAAAGAATAATTGATATCTATGTTAGTCAATTCAGTTCGTTTTTAATCGAAAAGTGGTGGAAGAGTGATTAGATTGAAACAAGACGATGGAGTAATTAAGCATTGTTATCAGTATGAGATTGCTCAACCACTAATGTTTTAGAAAACTAATGAAAAATGAAATAAGAGCCACCTAATGGAAGACATCAGTGATTGAAACATTAATGCATGTTGATAGCAATTATTAGGTTGTTCAACTTTCAAATAAGAAATTTTTTGAAAGCATATAGCCTAAATCAAAACACTTTGAAAGCACACAACCCAAATTAAAATATTGATAAGTACACATTAGCATAGTAACTGATAGTACACAACTTAAATGCACATAAGACTAAATACGTGGCCTAAATTGAAACAAAATTGAAAGAACACACCCTTTACAATAGACTTGGTTTCATGGAAAAAAATTGTTAAATCTAAGAATTAAATACCATTGTATGTACAATAACAGCGTTTAACAGAAAATATGAGAAGCTTCAACATATTTAATCTTAAGGGCATCAAGAATCATATTAGTCTTAATATGGACATATGACATTGTCAAACTAACATTTTTATTTTATAGCAGCTTGTTTTCTATAACAATAATACAATTAAGAGTAAATTACATAAATGGTCCCTGTGGTATCATGCAACTTATGAATTTCGTCCATATCGCAAAGTAAGTACATAGATAGTAAAATGTTGTAACATTTTGGTCCCCCAAACTAATAATCGTTAGTATAACCGTTAACTCAAAGGGAAGTTTCATCATTTTACCTTTACAAGGACCGTTTATGAAATTTTTAATAAACTTTTAACGTTTATTATTATTTATTTATTAAATTTTGTAATTTACTCTTGGTCAATGGAGACGAAACAACAAATTCATAATCCATTCCATGATTTTATCTATCGCTTTTCACCACACAACCACTATCTTCCTCTCTCTCTCTCTCTCTCTCTCTCTCTCTCTCTCTCTCTCTCTCTCTCTCTCTCAGTCATCTTCTTCCTCTTTCACTCTTCTCCTCCATTGAATCACTACCACAGAACCACCGATCCACGACCACAGATGCATTGCTAATATGTAAAGGAAACCATGGAAACTACCACCATGAAGAACTATCACCGTTGAAGGTTTCAGCAAGAAGATCAAGAGCCATCATTGAAGGATTTCAGCAACGAGATGAAGAGTAACCAGATCAATATCAGTAAGCCATCAATTTAGAGATGAAGGGGTTAGAAAGGAGGGTTTCTCTTCAAGGGTTTCTGGAATGAGGGTTTCTTGTCAAAGGTTTGAATAATGTAGAGATTGATTCAAGCAACGTAGGATTTCAAGGACAAAATTTTTATGGTTAAAGTCATTTATTAAAGGGTTTTTCATTAGAATAAAGCTATTGATGCTCTTCTCGTTCGGATTTCGGAGCCCATCTCATCATTTTTGTTTTTTTGGTTTGAGTTTAGGGTTCGTTTATCGGATTTTGAAAATCATCAATTTGTTTAATGAATTTTTGGTTTTCTATTTACGTCTGAATTGATTTCAGATATGGGTTCTTTGATTTTATATAAACTTGTATCTCATATGAAATATGCCACGTTTTCGTTTATAAGATCTGGAAAAAAAAACTTGGTGTTTTTGATTTGTTCTTTGAGTTCATGCTCTTGTTCTTCAATTGATTATCTTATTCTTTGGAGGTGAATTTAATTATAAAAATATGGATGAATGCTTGAAGATTATGATGAACACATATGAATGCTTCAAGAACATGATGAACACATGTAAAAGGACGAAAATACTCATGAAGTTAACACCTAAGCTACCGGAAGTCAGATTAAGGGAGCAAAGTGTTACAAGAATTCATTTTTATGGACTATCTATGTACTTACTTTGTGATAGGGACGAAATCCATACGTAGCATGATACCACAGAGACCGTTTATGTAATTTACTCTACACTTAATTATAGTACTTTTAAAAAAATTATACGACCCACTTACTATTTTTTTTAAATAACTTAATTTAATATATTAGGATTATTTTACGTAGCAATTTTTTTTCTTATTACTTGTATTAAAATTTATTCTTCATTAATTAATAACATAAATCTTATTGGTGTCATTTTAAAGGTGAAGATAGAGATCTTTATAATCATATAATCTACTAGAACATAAATGATAAAGAAATAACTAGTTTCTTAACAATAAATACGTGTTTCATATCATTGAAATGGGTAAAATCTGAATTATTAGAAGGACCAATTGCTAAAAATAGAAACAACTTCATACATTTTTATCATTTGTAGCAAACTTATTTATTTTTTATCATTAATAGCATCAACTTTATATTTTTTTGTCATTTATAGGAAAACCTAATAAAGTTTGCTATATATGATAAAAAAATACAAAAGTTGATGTTATTCATATGAAAAATACAAAAGTTGATGTTATTAGTGATAAAAAATAAATAATGTTGCTATAAGTGATAAAATATCAAAAATTTATTATTATTTTTAGTAATTGTTATGAGCTATTTTTGTAGCAACTATAATTTCAAGTATAAAGAATATTATTGAATAAAAAATAATTATAAAATTCAATATTTGGTTCATTTTAAATTAGTTATTTTCTAGAATTATGTGTACATACATACATACATACATACACACACACACACACACACACACACACACACACACACACACACACATATATATATATATATATATATATATATATATATATATATATATATATATATATATATATATATATATATAGGGAGGTTCCATTGAAAACTTTTGTGCATCGAGGCACAAAAGAACCTCCACTGGCACTTGGATGAAAAGAATGTGTGGGTTAGATCAAATGGCAAAAGGGTGATTAAATAGAAAGTTTTATGCATTAAGTGCACATAATGAAATTCGCGGAGGGGTAAAACAGGTATTATGCAATCCTTATTTAATTATTACACTTCCAAAATTAACAACAATAATACAAATCCAAAATACATCAAAATACATGCATATCGTTCATCTCTTCATGCATATCGTTCATCTATTCCAAAAATAAATCATGCATATCGTTCATCTATTCCAAAATCAAAATACATCAAAATACAAATATGAATCGTTCATACAAACATAAACCATGCATATCGTTCATCTATTCCAAAATCAAGAGGGGGCTAAGAGAGAGGAGAGAGAGAGAGAGAGAGAGAAAGAGAGAGTGATTTTAGGAAAGAAGTTAATGGTGATTTTTCATACCAAATTTAGCTATTAATTATCTTAAAAACATTTAAATTCAAAAATAATTTCCATACATTTAATATCCCCTAAATGACCTTTGTGCACCCTTGGTAGATAGTCCGATGCACAAAAGTTCTCAATGGTGCCTCGATGCACAAAAGTTCTCAATCGAACCCCAATCTTTATTATTATATATATATATATATATATATATATATATATATATATATATATATATATATATATATATATATATATATGGGTGGGTTCAATGGAAAACCATTATGCACCTGAAAACTATGGAAACCTACGCATACCGTCCGATTGGATGCATTTCATGAAAAACACGGTGGCATGATCGTAACTAAGGTGATGCATCACGCGGGATTTTGATGCATCACACAAGAAATTTGATGCATCACGCAGCATTTTGATGCATCACGCGGGGAATTTGATGCATTTGTGGTGGTGCAGTGCGGCTTTCACAAGTTTTCAGGTGCATGGTGGTTTTCCATTGAACCTCCCTCGGGATTTTGATGCATCACGCGGGGAATTTGATGCATTTGTGGTGGTGCAGTGCGGTTTTCACAAGTTTTCAGGTGCATGGTGGTTTTCCATTGAACCTCCCTCTATATATATATATATATATATATATATATATATATATATATATATATATATATATATATATATATATATATATATATATATATAGGTTCAGGATCTATGGAAAACCATCTTTGACTGGAAAACTGGAAAACCATATTAAATGCACATGTTCA
This sequence comes from Centrapalus pauciflorus, assembly GCA_020465985.1. Classification (NCBI taxonomy): domain Eukaryota; kingdom Viridiplantae; phylum Streptophyta; class Magnoliopsida; order Asterales; family Asteraceae; genus Centrapalus; species Centrapalus pauciflorus. The sequence continues at coordinate 110,905 of JAANYP010001613.1, read as the reverse complement.
TTACGGTAAAATGTTAAATTTAATGCACCACCACAATATACATATGTTCCAATGTGCATTATTATTGACTAGTACACATAATTTACATGTTCATTAGGATAAAATGTTTCATTTCATGCAAAATAACAATATGCACATGTTCAAATGTGCAATATGCATGAACATGTGTATATTACGCATTTTTGCATGAAATTAAACATTTTTTCTTATCGAACATGTAGATGATATGAATTAGTTAATCATAATGCAATTTTGAACATATGTATATTATAATTTTACATGAAATTTAACATTTTATTATAATGAACATGTGCATTTGATATGGTTTTCCAGTTTTCCAGTCTAATATAGTTTTCCATGGATCTCGACCCTATATATATATATATATATATATATATATATATATATATATATATATATATATATATATATATATATATATATATATATATATATATATGATTGAGGTACGCTAGATACGATGAAAATTGAGGATACGTTGAATAACTAGATTATATACATACATACATACATACGTACATATGTATAGATATACATATGTGTGCGTGTGTGTCTATATATATGTATATATATCTATACACGTACGTATACATATGTATGTATGTATCTACATACATACACACATACATATATTGGGTTGAAATCTATGGAGTACTATATTAGACTAGAGTACTGAAAAATCATATTAAATATACATGTTTATCACGATAAAATGTTAAATTTCATGTAAAATTATAATATATACATGTTCAAAATTGCATTATAATTGACTAATTCATATCATTTACATGTTCGTTAAGACAAAATATTTAATTTCATAGAAGTTCCATGTGGTTTATGGTAAATACTAATCACCTAAATTCTTGATGACATTAAATTAAGAACATTCCTTCCAATGTTTAATCTCTGGTTTACCATATAATAAAAAAGACAAACCAAAATCATGTATAAATAAAAAAATTCATGAAGAATTCTCATCTTAGTACAGTACATGTTAAAAATATTCGATAATCAGTGTATCTTAAGGATCAACCCTTCAACCTATTGCATGTTATAATTGCGTAAAAAATAAAACCATACTAACATATAACCAAGTAGAAACGACAAGCGGGATTGTACCTATTCATGGGAAAGATATATCAATTTTGAATTACAAGTAGTTGTTTAAGGCCCCCATAGATATTACTTAGTGGTTGATGTTTGACATTCCACAAATAAGATCATGGATTCTATTCCTATAGATTTCAATTCCTTGGGCTATTTGTCTGTTGATGTGTCGTTAGCGCAACGTTGTTTTAATAATAAGAACAAAAATAAGTAAATGTAACAAGCGGAAAATTAGAAAGTGTTACCAACCATTTACTAGTATAATTTAGGTAAGTCATGATTGTCAAACTTAGTGACAATTGATGGAATGATTGATTTAAGAAAACGATAGTAAATAGAACAAATAGCACCCAAAAAGTCCACAGAAACAAACACTTGGAGAGTAAAGATAGTTATTAAAACAATCAAAGAAAAGTGTAAAAAAATTGAGATCACTCCCCCTAATTCTCTAAACATCGGATGACGACGACAATAAATAAGGATTGAATAAAATGCTACGAAGAATTAGAAGATAAAACCACACAGATTTCTCATATATTATTAAATCCATTCATCCAAATAATTCATCCAAATATATTAATTGTGCAAATAATGACTATTTGGTTATACAGTTCTCTTGTAAATAACCCAATAATCTTATAACACACGATATGAACATGTAGATCTTTCATAAATATTCATACCACTATCTATGCAACTATATGCTTACATACAAGCTTTAAAAGGTGATTTAATTTTCATAAAATACACAACTTATATTAGATTTTCATTAAAAAAACATATACCTCTTCAAGTCATTTAGCAAGCACAAGATAATCTCGTCCTTTTACTATCTCTAGTCAAAAAACTCAATGAGATAAAAGATTAGCTATTAGAAATAAATATCGAATGGTGTAACTTTCGTTATAGAAACAACTAAATATTCTAGGCAAATATTAACTAAAATTTAAGTTATGACATTAAGTATATCATTCAAAGTAAGTAAAAGACTAACATATCATCTAATCATCCAAACATAATATCAAATGTTTAGGGTTTGCTAACCAAAATGGTTACAAAACTACTTCATTGTCATAGAGTAACAAATTATGTTTATCAAAGAAAGAACTTTAAACATTGAAACAGAGGTTGTAATGTTAAAAACCTCCATATAAATGTTCTTTGATGATGATTTGTTGCTTTCCATTGAAGAATCCACAAGTTTATCAAAGAAAGAACCTTAAACAAAGTATGTAATTACCACTTTTCTAGCTTGCTTTCTCTCTAAGATGTGGTTTATGTGTGTGTTTAGGTGTAAAGTTTATCTCCCCCAATAAATGGCTAAAAAAATGCTTTTATACTCTGATATGGCAACTCGTTGAGTCGATGTGATGTCAAGCATGGATTGACTATGTTTTTCTTAGAATTTTTTAGAAAATAAATCGACCAAACACTGCTCTAAAATTCCTAATGTAGTCTTAAAGCGTGAACATTTGAACTATTAAAGTTTTAGTTAAAATTTGTATTCTTAAAATTGTGAAATTGAGACAAGTTGTATACGATTTTTGTTTTTTTACATTTATAAGTGTGAAGGCTAGAAAAAACTTATCATGACACATTTTTTTGCGCATGAGATTTCTACACCCATTTAAATATGAATATATTCCATAATAAATGCAATCAATCAATTTTTTTTTAGTGTTTACTTTAAAATAAGACACAAATAATCACTTAATTATCTTTATTTTAATTTTAATTCATGATGAAACTTATTATGCTACAAAATTTATCTTACATTATGCACCTTAACTTGAAGCTAGCTAGCTAGGAGTTGGACATGAAAAGCTTATATATATGTGTGTGTGGGGGTTCAATGAAGAACATTTATGCATCGAAGAACTTTGAAGAACCTCCATGCACCACCATAAATGCATCACAATTCCCCCGTAATGCATCATTATTTCCACGTGATGCAACAAATTCTCGCGTGATACATCGATTTCTACATTATTTCCACGTGATGCATCAAATTCCCGCGTGATGCATCGATTTCTACGTGATGCATTTCAGTTTTTCTAATGATGCATTGTGGTTCTTCAAGGTTCTTCGATGCATAGAGGTTCTCCATTGAACCCACCCCTATATATATATATATATATAGGGGTGGGTTCAATGGAGAACCTCTATGTATATATATATATATATATAGGGGTGAGTTCAATGGAGAACCTCTATGCATCGAAGAACCTTGAAGAACCACAATGCATCGCTAGAAAATCGTAATGCATCACGTGGAAGTCGATGCATCACGCGGAAATTCGATGCATTGAGGTTCTCCATTGAACTCACTCCTATATATATATATATATATATATATATATATATATATATATATATATATATATATATATATATATATATATATATATATATATATATATATATATATATATATATATATAGGGAGGTTCAATTGAGAACTTTTGTGCATCGAGGCACAAAAGAACTTATATCATCCATTAGATCAAAGAATTGTATGGATTAGATTAAATGACAAAAGGGTAAATAATTAGACACTTTTATGCATATTGTGCATTACAAAAAAACATGGAAGGGCACTTTGGGTATTGTGCATACCTCATTAAATTTAATATTTTAACAAATAACTAAATAATAAATGTTAAAATAAATTCAATTGATCACTTCCAAATTTAACAAAAGTCACACAAATTCAAAAAGAATGATGGAGATATTGATGCATTTCATATTAATCGTTCAATTCGTGATGCATAGCGGTTTTATGAATACAAAATCTATACAATTCGTGATGCATCACTGTTAATCATCATCTTCATTTTCATCGTTTATCATCATCGTTCATCATCTTCGTATTCATCGTTTACCATCATCGTTCATCTATGCATAGTGTTCATCATGGTGCATCGTTGTTAATCATCAACATCATTGTTCCAATGGATGCATCAACGTGTTCATCATCATCATCTTCGTTCATCGTGTTCTTCATGTTCATCGTGTTTCATCGTATTGTTCATCATGGGTTGCATCTCTTGTTCATCATGTTCATCATCATCACGGTGGCGGTGGTGGTTGGCGGGGTTCCTCGATGCATACGGTGGAGAGAGAGAGAGACGGTGGAGAGGTGGTTACAACAAAGTGATGGTGGTGGTGGTGGATACGGTGGGGATTGAGATATATATATATATATATGAGGAGGTGGTTACTTTTTTTAAAATATATATTTCTTATTTCTTTCTAATTTACCTATTATAATTATTTCCATATATTTAATTTTACATATTCAATATTTCAGGAATACCCTTAGTGCACCCTTGTTTGATTCTTTGGTGCATAAAAGTTCCTAGAGGTGCCTCGGTGCATAAAAGCTCTCAATTGAACCTCAATATATATATATATATATATATATATATATATATATATATATATATATATATATATATATATATATAGAGAGAGAGAGAGAGAGTCGGGTTCAATTGAGAACTTTTATGTATCGAGGTACGGGGAACCCTCTTACAGTCGTTGGATCAAATCGATCTCGTGATGCATAATACCTGATGCATCTCGTGATGAAACATAGCAGATACATCTAGCGTAGGGTAGTTTAGGAAAAAAAACTATATAATTTAATTAATTTAAATTTGTATTAATTAAATGTTCCGTCAAATATACTAATAATAAATGCTAAATAATTATATATAAATACACTTCCAAAATTATTACAAATTCAAATAATGACAAGATTCACATCATCATTATTGTTCATCATTTGTGTTCATAATCTTTATATTCATCCTTCATGATGCATTCTTCGTGTTCATCATCTTCATATTTATCCTAAATGATGCATCCTTCGTGTTCAGCATCATCTTCATATTCATCCTTCATGATGCATCAACTTGGTCATCCAAAAACCTTAATCTAGCATGAATGCAACAACGTGTTAATCCAAAAACCTTAATCTAATATGATGCAACAACATCCAAAATCTTAAACAAACGTGATGCAACAACGTGTTCATCCAAAAACCTTCAAACATCTAAAAATTCAACATGTATCACGATGCATCGTTCATTCAAACATGGATTGTTCATCGTTTTCTTCAAACATTCATACATTCAAAAATGCATCTTTTTATCGCGTTTTTCTTTCATGGTGTTCATCATTCAAAAATTCATCGCGCGTTCAAAAAAATGCGGTGGTTATTGGCCGCCGAGAGAGAGAGAGTGTGAGAGTGAGAGATGGTCGGTGGTGCAGCGGCCATGAACCGAGAGAGGGAGAAGGAGGTGGCGGGTGGTGCGATGGTGGTGCTGTTACGGTGGTTCGATGATGGTGCATCGGTTGAGAAAAGGAGATGACGATGGTGGTGCAGCGGCCGAGAGAGCAAGACGGTGGCCGGATTTTGAGAATGAGAGGGGATGGGGTGGGGCGGTCACATGGAGAAGGAGAGGGAGAGATGTTGATCATGGTGAGAGAGAAAGATGTGAGGAGAGAAAGAGTGAGAAATTTTTGGTAAGTTGGTTAATGTATTGATTTGTTTCCTAATCTAATTAAACCTAATTTTATATTATTATTTAATTTTCTTATAAATTTATTCCACAACTACCCTTAATGCACCCTTGCTAGAAAGTCCGATGCACAAAAGTTCTCAATGGTGCCTCGATGCACAAAAGTTCGATCTCAATCAAACCCCAACCTATATATGTATATATAATAATTCATGAGCATCTCATATGGTCAGTGTCAATATAAGATGTCATGGAACTTTGAAGAATTGTTAACTTTTGTTTGGTATGAGGAAGTGCAACTTGCAAGGTCTTAATTAAGGTAGTCTTCTGAAACGTAAATGATATATATGCATTGTACTTGTTTGCCTTGACACCAACTCCACAGCTATTCTATTAAGGTCTATCAGAAAGTTAAGTTAAGTATATGCTTAAATCCCTCATATCTTAATTGTCAGTATTTTCATCCAAAATTTCACTCTGGCATGTGTACATATGCCAGAATATATCTTTTTGGTACGTATCTTTAGCAATATATAGATGAACATACATCTACTTCTGTTTTGTTCTTGTTATGTGCCAGAAACCTAAGTGTTTTTATTTCAATAACATTGAAGCAAATTTTGTGTAACCCTCGATGTTGGGTATAAATATTCTTCATGGAAAGTGCTTTTTACATAATCCAAATATTCTTTGATTAGGTATTATTCTGTGATTTTTTACATAATATATCCAAACATTCTGTAATTATTGCGAACCCAATTTCTTCCAACAAACATAATCAATATTTTAACAGTGATTATGATGGTTAATTTGGTGAAAAATATGATGTGTAAGTTTGCTAAATTGAACAAGTTTAAAATAAAGACTTTAGGAGATGCCAGGAAAAATATGCACTTTTTGATGACAACGCAAAAAGTTGTTTATGTTTAAGCACCCCCACCATTTTGTTGGAGGTTAGAATGTTGAAGTAGCTAAAGAACTGTGGGATTGTCTAGAATCAAATTATATGGTTGAGCGGCTCCTAGTAAGAAGTAGAGTAATTATAATAATTACAACTAGTTGATTCGTATGGCCTGTGATGGATCAGGATGAACTGCTATGTGTACTAAAATAATTCACACAAATATAGAAATCACATATAAAATTCTACCCAAGGTTATCAAAATCCCGATACTGATCGTGCGATCTTACGATCCCAACTTCCAAAAACGATATGATACAGATCGGATGAGGATGGTAATCAGTATATGATACATATGGTAGGATATCCAATGGTTCCCCCCAAAATACCCTAAAAAATAAACCTTTTCATTTCTAAACATAAACGAAATAAAAAGCTGCTTTTTCTTTTTCATCCCAGTTAGTTCTCAACCTACAGTTTTCCCAAATTGTTTTTTTGGTTGTTATGTAATTAGTTTATGGTGTAAAACTATAAGTTACGATACCTACGAAAAAATAATGATTATTTGATAAGATTTTTGTAAAGACAAAAAAAATCTAGATAAGATCTTAATCTTGACAGTCTTGGTTCTACAAATTTTATAAGAATATTCAAATCTAAACAGTAAATATCGAAAGGTTACTTGTGTATTAATATGAAATTTAAACCCTAACAGTTGAAAGAAGAACTCATACAAATTGGGCAAGCATTACACAATATAATGTAAAAATACATGCTTTCCAAATCACAGCATATCTGTATATATACCAACGTTTTAGAATTGAATTTGAACCCAAAATATTGAAATTTCAAAAACTGGAAATCGTCTTAGCTCAAAATCCACAATTTATAATTGAAACTATACATTGTAAATATTATAAGTTAAACCTTGAATAATGAAATGCATACGCACACAAAAGATTTAAATAATTTTAGAAGAAATCAGAGAAATTTGCACTGTAAGTTTCTGTTATATTACAACTTGGAGAGCATATATATACATTTAGAATCTTAAAAAGAATTGCAGTCAAACCAGAAATGAACGTAGAGGAAACCACATGTATAATATATTGTTGATATTCTTGTTCATATATTACATGACTCGTTACAAAATTTTTACTAGTTTTTTAATGTTCCTGTCATAGAATGCACGTAGAAAATCTGCCATGTTGAGCAAAGAACTAGCAGAAAAAACTTGCGAAATGAGGTAAAAAAAACTGAAAATTACTGTTTCGTTCCCCTTTGTTCCATTAATTAAAAGTACATGTGTGCAAGTTTAAGTTTTCGCTAAACCCTAAAGCCAAAGTGATTTCTTATGATCAATCATGCGGACAGGCAAATGAAAGGGGAAGATATTGAGGGACTTGATCTCAAAGGGCTACAGAAACTAGAGGCAGCGATTGAATCTGGATTGGTTAAAGTAGTAAAAGCAAAGGTAAGGTGCTTGTTGTTGACATCGTGTTTAAATTACTTAATAGCTGATTAGTTGTATTAATGTTTGTATATTTCCCTTATTTGAATGTGCTTGGGTTTCAGGGCGAAAGAATGTTAAAGGAGATCAGCACTCTAAAGAAGAAGGTCATGAAGCTAAACTTTTATATTCTTCTAATCCAAAGTTCTGTTTTCAAATATATTTTTTGTAGGATCTCATATATGCATGTTGTTGGAACCTAGAATGCTAATCGATGAAAAATATTTGAGAATGGAAAATGATTCAGTCCTAATTGATAAGAAATTTGTGCTTAAAGGTTGAACGATAATCTGAAAGTATGTTAAGCCAAATCTATCGTAACTGAATAACTTCAACCAAAACCGAAATTCAGGAAGCTGAACTGCTGGAAGAGAACGCACACTTGAAACAAAAGTTGGCCGTAAGACCATTTGATTTTCCTGATTATCTTTGGCGGGTGTTGTTTCTATATAATATTCTGCAGATTAACTAAATGCTCAATCTTGCATGTGTATATTAGATGATGGACAAATCTATTGGCCAAACGGGTATTATTCATGATGAATGTGGTCATGACCATTCCTTGGAGTTAACATTTAGCAGCCTGAGCTCCAGAGATCCTCCTAATAACTATAGCATCAGCAGCTCAGACACCTGCCTCAAACTTGGGTAAGACATCCAATCATATATGTTAAACCATCTTTTGACTTTTTCCATCGATCTTCTTACACTATCAAATTCTGATTCCATTTCAGACTGCCTTTTTCTTAATTTGAAATGATCTAAGAGGCCAATTAGATGATTCCAAAGCCCAAGATCTATCCTGGATCGAGCACAGGTTATTGGCTGGCTAATGTTTGTTAAATAATCTCTCATATCATAGATCCATGATGAATGTGAGTTCAAGTAAGGAATTCGAGTTGTGTGTACGTTAAAGGGCGGTTGATATTTTTCTTTGCTTATAAAGTATGAAGTACTGTACAATTTCTATAGTAACGTGCTGAATTGGGAGCCAAAGTGCGTGCTGTTTGATTTTTGTATTGTCTTAAATGGGGAAGAAATGATCTGTCCAAGTTTTACCAAAATCAAGCATGAGAATAACTAAATGAAACAAAATGTAAATGTGTTTATAACAATCTGTGAGAATGTAGTGCACTTGTATTATTCTTAAGGAAATTAATTAGATGAGTCTGTTAATCAGTTAGGTTGTTAGCATCTGTTTATATCAGTTGTAAGTCAATTGTAATTGCCTATAAAAGGCAGATGCATTAGTCTCATAAGGGGGGACTGAATGTAAACTCTGATATACAACAAGAAAGATAGAGGGGATACACGGGAGTAAAGAGAGGAAGCCAAGCACCACCAGCAGGTCTGGCTGGTGGTGGCACTGCCGATGGTGCAGGTGGCTGTAGTGGGATGTTCATGGTGAGATCATTAGGCTAGTGAGGGTCTAATGTTGTCATGAGAGGTGATCTTGTTAGCCATGAATGTAATCAAGGAATTCTAAGGAATAAAGATTGATTCCGTAAACTCTTATCTTCTCTATATGTGTTCTTATGATTGCAACTCTGATTTACTACAAGTGGTATCAGAGCCTAGTTGCACACTGTTGCAATCTGGCATAGTCTCCTCTAGTGGTCTCAACTTTGCACGCCCTGTGTTCGATGAATTGCCCCCTGGGAGTGAAGACAGAAACAACATCAAAGTTGTTGATCCTGATTTGTGAAATTGGTGCAAGAAGGTTCAAGATCGAAATTAAAGAGCAGACCAGGAAGTTGCTCTGTTTTCGGTCTTTCATCAGAAGTGATACTGATTTTAGGATGAAATTTGGTGATCATCAATGGCTTCTCAGTTCACAGTCCGATCAGTGGTTGGTTCGATTTGCAAGTAATTCGATTCAAGATTGGAGGTCAAGAACGATGGTAGAATCAAGTTCTTCTTCTAGGATTAAATCAAGAAGGTCAGAAGAGTTAGTACGTCATCTGTACCTGATCAGATTGGTAATTAAAGAAGAAGACTGCTGAGTGAAGGAGGCTGAAATGGTTTTGATCGATTCTTGAATTCAATCTGTTGACGAAGTGGACAGAAGGTCACATTCAGCAGTCATGGCTCTTGGAGTTTGCAGACTTCAAGATTGAAGGTAACACACACTCTGGTAAATTCTTGATTAGTGTCATAGTCAAGATTGGTGTTAATGGTTCCCAATAGTGCTGAAAATCAATAATCATTAGTTCTTGATATTAATCTTGGTATGAAGATTAAGATTGGAAAGTCAAGAACACAGAAAACATGGGTTGAATAAGAAATCAAGTATGGTAACTTGAGTCTTGTCCTAATGAGTGTGCGAGTGCAGAAGCATCAGTTGCTTCAGTGCTCAAGAATGCTCAGGGATGGATATGGATTCGAATGGGCTGATCAAAGGATGCCATGTAAAGATTACCTAACGAATTTACAACCAAAGCTCAATTATTCTTCATTAAAAGGCTGATCTAAGTGAATAAATCAGCTATGAGCAGCTTGGTCTGGTAAAAAGGCAGAAGAATAAAAGGTTTGGCTGTCAAATTGAATGCATTGCATTGGATCTAATTCTTGTGTTATTCTCGGTATTGGTCATAATACCAAGATTAAGGTGGAGATAGTTCAAGTAATTAGACTGAAATGCAAGGCTGGACAGCTTGTAAGGTAATATAGCACAGGAAGTGGGGTAGGCTTTTGAACAGATTGGCTTCACATAGGGGCAAGTGTGTAGGCAGCTGGTCAGACTGTAACAGAGACATTTATCAGACATTTATCAGATCTGAATTCTTGAATTGAAGACTGATTAAGATCAAGAATAGAAGGAGTTGACTCATAGAAAATGGGTAAAAATGAGTCTGTCCTATGAGTATGCGAATGTGGAAGCTTGATATGCTTCATATGTTCAAGAATACTCAGGGATGGATGGACTCATGAGGATTAATCTATTGTGATTAATCAGGTTGGTACCCCTTAGAGTCAACAGGGACTGATCTGATGCTTGTGTTCAAAGGTGATGCTGCTGCTGTTACAGAATTGAAAATCAAAGGTGATGCTGCTGCTGTTACAGAATTGAAAAAGGCTGCTGTTAATGCACAGTGAAGGGGGCTGCTGAGTGCCTTAAGGTTGTGGAAAATTATGGATGTTGAATCAGTCAATGAAGGAGTTGTTGATTCAAGAACTAGAGAGATGTTAGTTTGCAAGAACAAGGTGGAGTTGAACACCTTAAAACTAACAATATAGATCAGTGGCTTGACTTGAGAGGTCAAGGTTCTTATGCTCAAGGAGTTAGGCTCAAATAGGAGTAAACTCAAGGTGGAGCATAATAGCTTTATTACAAGAAAATGAGGAGCATGATTGGTTGGTGGATTAAAGTGATGTTTTAGGCACTTTAATAGAGTAAAGAACCAATGGAATGCAGGTCATTAAGGGTAATAAAGGAACCCATAGGTGGTTTGGGTTGGAAGTAGCTACGATGTTAATTGGAGATCAATTGTAAAGCAAGCCTGGTACTAGAGGTGTTCTAGTGGTTAGTAGCATGAAGTTACTTGAGTAGACCAGGGTGTTTAGTGAGGAAATTAACAGTAGTGAAGGTGCACTCATTGGATGTGAGTGGAATTGCTGATTCATGAAGAAGAGAGGACAGGTTGTGAGTGGTTGATGAACATAGTGGTGCACAAGCTGTGTTGGGGATCAACTAACAGAAGTCCAAAAGCAAGTCTTCATGGAGCAATTGAGTTGAACAGGTCAGGTTTGGATCTGTTGATGCTGAATCAGATTACACAAGGATGATGTTGGAGATATTAGTTATGAAAATCAAGGCTTGGTAGTGGTGTCTTGGATTAAAGGGAAACTAGTATGGTGAATAGAACATCATGGGGTAATCAAGGGGTCAGTGTTGAATCTGTTGGGTGTGAAACAGATTAGGAATTAATCTCTGGCTACTGATGAGTAAAGGTGTTGACAGGGCTGTCATTTGTAAAGCCTTAAAAGGGTCAGTGGTGTCTTTTACGAGGTAAGAGACTAAAAGTATTTCTTGATGATAATCTCTCGTGTAGCATGTATCAAGTAATGGATTGAAACAAAAAGAAACAAAAAATTGTGAGATGGGTTAAAGTTCCTGAATAGTATCTCACAACTTCAGTTCATTTTTGGTGATATTTCTCCTAAGTGTATCTGTGATGAGTTTATGTTTAAGGTGGAGTTATCTTATGATCTTAGACATAACAATTTGGATACTTTGAGCTGTCAAAGTAGGGAAGAAGCTGTCCAGGTTTGAAGGTTGTTGTAGAAGCTGTTTAGAACAAGGAATTTCTGGAGCAGGCTAGAGCCTAAGCTGTTGGAGTCAGAGCTGTTTTGAAAGCTGAACAGGCTAAGATGTGTATGTGAGTAAGCCTAAGCTGATGGAAACAGAGGGCAGGTGTGACATGTGTTGATCAAGTTACTTCTCAAATCACTTGTACAAGTTGAGTTTAACTTCTTTGGTGGACGCATCAGAGAAGGAGTCAAGCTGTGTTTTTTGTGTGATTAGCAGAAGCTAGGATGAGGATCTTCTGTGTCAGCAGGTTTAACATCATTAGCTCTGTGTTCTGGTAATGGCTAAGGTTAGATCAGATTGGCTTGAAGTGAATGGACAGTAGCAATGACAGTATAAGGCAATCAGTTATGACAGATTTGAAGACAAAACATTAAAGCAGTATGAGCAAATGGTCTAACAGCTTGAGAATGTTAGAAGCTGCTCATAGTCGAAGGTGATTGAAGCTGTGATACAGATGCATCAGCAGTGGCTAAAGAAGATTAATCAATCTACATTTGGATCAATTAACTCAATGTCAAAATACTTAGTGTAATACAAGTACACTAAGGTGGAGATTGTGAGAATGTAGTGCACTTGTATTATTCTTAAGGAAATTAATTAGATGAGTCTGTTAATCAGTTAGGTTGTTAGCATCTGTTTATATCAGTTGTAAGTCAATTGTAATTGCCTATAAAAGGCAGATGCATTAGTCTCATAAGGGGGGACTGAATGTAATCTCTGATATACAACAAGAAAGATAGAGGGGATACACGGGAGTAAAGAGAGGAAGCCAAGCACCACCAGCACGTCTGGCTGGTGGTGGCACTGTCGATGGTGCAGGTGGCTGTAGTGGGATGTTCATGGTGAGATCATTAGGCTAGTGAGGGTCTAATGTTGTCATGAGAGGTGATCTTGTTAGCCATGAATGTAATCAAGGAATTCTAAGGAATAAAGATTGATTCCGTAAACTCTTATCTTCTCTATATGTGTTCTTATGATTGCAACTCTGATTTACTACACAATCGAAACTCAATTCTAAAACCATATTTAACATAATTGGTAGCACATAACAATAATTGGGTGGCTTGCAGTCTGGTACAGCCCATTCCACTAATCAATTGGTTATAGTCAGTAGCAAACTTTTTCAAGTCTTCAGTTACATCGCTGACATAATTGGAATACGTGAAAATCATGTCAAGAAAGTTTTTGATAGCTTCTAAATATCACAATGCTTTCTAAATATGATAAACCGCTTCTAAAATATTAAAATAAACCACAATTATATAGTTAAATAAACCACAATTATATAAATCCATGAACACCAAAGCTTCTCTCTGTTATGTGTGTTTCTATCATGACAAGAATGGTGGCGCTCAGATCCTGATATTCATTATCCTTACTATTTTGTGACAGACAGAAGAAGGCGAGGGCTGAAAACGCAGCAATTTTTTCTTGTTTCTATGCCTAAATTAACACAGATTCAAACATTAACTAAACCATTAACTTAAATGTGTGCATGCATAAATCCATACTGCAACAGAACTTCCCAAATCGGACAGCTATCTTTTTTTCAATTTTGAGACTCAGGTTCTACACATTCAAAAGAAGATTGTCTTAGAACATGGTGTGGCTTGAAGAAGGAAGGCAGTCTGAAAACAACATAGACTTCATCTCTTCTTGTTCTTCATAATCAACACAATCATCATCTATAACTTCATCAGCAGAAGAATTGATAATGCCACTACTTGAACATGAAGACAACGGTTGCTGTAGACTAGTTACCGACCTCGATGATGCCACCACCCCCATGGTTCTTCGCTTCTTGTAGTTAGCCTTAAAGCAGGCTTGTCTCAGTCTCTTAGTATTGTGTTCGAGTTGTAAATCTGGAATCTCTTCCATCTTCTTTCTCTCTTTCTCCAGTATCATTACTGCTTCCCTCAGCTTCCCTTCTGCCTTCTCGTCTGAATCTTTGCCCAATTCCTGCTGGCCTCCATCCATATTTCATGTGCTAGTTTATTTAGACACTAATTCAATTTGATATATGTAAACAAGAGGAACTTAAATTGAAATAAAACCTGGACATTGTTGATAAGAGTTTGAAGGCTCTTAAGTTTGCGATGAGGCCAACGACCAATGCCTAATTCCCTACACCGTTTCTTCAAAAGTGTCAATCCAACATTAAGTTCTTTTGCAGCTTGTGTGATTGGCAGGTAAAAATATTGTGATATTATTTCCCTGCTTAACATCATCTTGGAGGTATAACTAGAACCCCCACCACTGCCATTATGAGCAAGTCTTTCTTTCTTAAATATTTTTTGATTTTCTAAACTCTCCATCTTTGTTTCTTTGTTATCGTTTATCGACATCTTTGTGCTCATAACCTCTCCAACATTCTCATCCTCCGTGTATGTGATCATAAGTTGTTGACTTTGATCAGAAAGGCCACATGACTTCACCATAAACAAATCTTGATTATGAAAACTGAATGCATCATTGAATCCATAAACATTCATGAAGTCATCATCTGGTATATACGTCATAGGATCTACATATAACATAAACAAGAAGATGAATGGACAGAAAATGTGTGTTCTTAGAAAGATCGAAGTTATAACTACACAACCTGGAAGAAAACTTTGGTTGTAGCGTGGTACAATCTCTAAAGATGAATAAAGTGGATCCTTTGATGTGAATTCCATCAAAGAAAATGCATCAAATCCATTCTGATGTTTGTCAAATGGCATCGACAGCAAATCATTGCTGTTGCATCCTTCATCTGGAAACCCACTTCACATATATACAAAAAACCATCAAAACACCAAAAAGCAGAAAACATAAGAACAAAAAAGTTAAATATTTCATTCCTTAAATAGTACCCAAATTCAAAAGATGGCAATTGGTTTGGAAAAGAAAATATATCTTCTTCTTTCGCCGACGGGACTTCACGGATTGACCAATTTGTCATACAACCTTGACTTCCCATGCTTATTTCGTTTGTAATTTGCATGGAGAGAGAGAGAGAGGTAAAAAAAGAAAAAGAATATATATAGGAATTGGAGAAGACTATAGTGAGTATAAGGAGTAATAATGGTTAACTTAATGCTGGGTTCGTTCATGTTAAAGTAATTTAATGCTGAATTGGTTATAATAATGTGAAAGTAATTAATAATTAGTTAACGACTGCTGTGAAGATCATGCGCCGTCCCAATGATCACCATGATCAAAATATACATAGATAGATATGTGAATGTGTGTATGTGTATATATAATATATAATATATATACATCAATATATACATATTGCATATTCATATTAGCTGATTTTTATTATTTAACATATTCATATTAGCTGATTTTTACTATTTAATTTTAGTATTCTAAACTAATAATTAAAACTTTACTTCTTTTTATATAATTGTATGGTTTATCAACAAATGACATACAATAAATGTATTTTGTTTTGTTTACATTTGATATATAGTTTTATATATTTTTTATTTCCATCTGATAGTTATATATAAATTTTTGTTTATTTTTATAATTATATATATATGTTAACTTGTAAAATGATATACAATTGGTACCGTAAAAATATTTACATCTCTTGTACTAAAGTTGTAAAATTAGGGTGCATGTGCATCACTTAGGAATTAGGATCGGACCGAAAAACTGATGAAGCTTACCAAACCAGAAGAGTGTCATCCAATCTGATTCTTTGTTCCTGATTATAGTAATTTTAGTTTTGGATCAGTCCAATATATGATCGTTTCTAATTTTTCTAATATTTTGTTTTATGTTTCATTCTTTATGGTTTTGGATCATTGTACATCTTAATATAATGCTGATTTTAATTTACATAAACAAAATTAAATTATACATCAACAAAAAAATGTTCATGTATTTATATTTAGTGGTTGTAAATAAAAAGTATAACTATCTAATTAATATTAAAAAAAATAATATCCACCAAATGAAAACAAAACATTTATCAAATGAAAACAAAAAGATATATAATTATCAAATGAAACAAGAAAACTATATATATATATATATCAAATGGAAACAAAAAAATATATAATGTACAAATGTAAATAACCATAAAAGTATAGACATATTATGCATTTTATATATATATATATATATATATATATATATATATATATATATATATATATATATATATATATATATATATATATATATATATAGGGGTGGGTTCAATGAAAAACCACTATGCACCTGAAAACTATGGAAACCTACGCATACCGTCCGATTGGGTGCATTTCATGAAAAACGCGGTGGCATGATCGTAAATAAGGTGATGTGTTACGCGAGAGTTTGACGCGTCACGCGGGAAATTTGATGCATCACGCGGAATTTTGATGCATCACGCGGGGATGTTGATGCGTTTGTGGTGGTGCGGTGAGGTTTTCACAAGTTTTCAGGTGCATGGTGGTTTTCCATTGGTGGGTTCAACGAAAAACCACTATGCACCTGAAAACTGTGAAAACCTACACATACCGTCTGATTTGGTGCATTACATGAAAAACGCGGTGGCATGATCGTAAATAAGGTGATGCATCACGCGGGATTTTGATGCATCACGCGGGGAATTTGATGCATTACGCAGAATTTTGATGCATCACGCGGGGAATTTGATGCATTTGTGATGGTGCAGTGCGGTTTCACAAGTTTTCAGGTGCATTGTGGTTTTCCATTGAACCTCCCTATATATATATATATATATATATATATATATATATATATATATATATATATATATATATATATATATATATATATATATATATATATTATATATATATATATATATATATATATATATAATATATATATATATATATATATATATATATATATATATATATATATATATATATATATATGATATATATATATATATATATATATATATATATATATAATATATATATATATATATATATATATATATATATATATATATATATATATATATATATATATATATATATATATATATATATATATACATATATATATATATATATATATATATATATATATATATATATATATATATATATATATATATATATATATATATATATTAAAATTTAGGTTTATTACGATAAAAGCAAATCTGTTTTTACGTTTTCGTCTCTTTACGTTACTTTTTCCCAGAAAAGGAGTCAAGTTAATTTTTTTCCTGATTAGTAAAATTTGGCTATTGAAACCGGTCTTTCAATTTTTATAAACTTAGTTTACCTATTATAATAGTGTTCTAATGGTATAATTACATAAATTAAACCATAAAAAATAAATAACTAGAGACTTTCTAGAAAAAAAACATGAACGAACGAAAACACAAAATTTGTACTTATGGAGTTCTTGGGTTTAAATTGCACAACTATAAATCTTAAAGGGCTCTAGTTATACAAAGTGGGAGAATTTAGTAATTACCAATTAGAGAACCGCATTGATTAATGATATAACGTACATACTAATTATAATGAGAAAAAAATGATGCATAATGTTCAAGGGAGTTACAATTGCTTGTAAAAAATGTAATTAAATGTTTAATTTATCATTTGAAAGAGAAAAATCTTATATATAATCTGCGCATTTATTGCAATTTAGTGGTCATAAATCTCGATTCAGTAGGAAACATAAGTTACACTTGATATTTTATATTTTAATTCTCAAGTTATATATATGTGACTTTGTATACACACGTAAATAGTTTGTTTCATAAAAACTAGTTGATACCAGGTTGATTAAAAAAAACATGTTTACGTGAACTGAATCAGAACCGGAACATTTATTTTCGGACCGGTTCCTATAATTCCATTATTAATTAGGTTTTCGGTTGCATCAAGTTCGACTCGGCTCATTTCGGTCTAATTTCTATTTTTATTTGTCAAAGTTTGGAATCGGAACCAGACCGTTTTATTTTCGGACTGGTTCTTGGTTCTTAAGTATGGACATCTTTAGTTTTCCGGGTTTGGACCAGTTCCAAAACCAAGTTCATCCCTATTTAGAACCGGAGCTAGTGGCAAAAAAAAATTAAAATGACATAAATGCACATATAAAACAAAGTAAATAAAAAAACATAATAAATTAAGATTATATTCGTAATTTATTTTAGGGTTAAGTATCATTTTGATAATTTAACTTTTAAATTTGTCTCATTTAGTCACTAAACTATTTGTCCTGGTTTAGCCACTAAACTTTAATTATTGTCTTATTTTGGGAAAAATAAATAAAACTAATGGCTAAATCAGTACAAAATATGATAGTTTAGTGGCTAAATCAGAACAAATTTCAGTGGTTAAATCGGTAAAAAGAATGTTTAGTGGCTAAATATATACACAAAATATAGTTCTGTGGCTAAATCTGGAAAAAAAAATAGTTTAATGGCTAAATAAAAAAATCTGAAAGTTGGATGGTCAAAATGACACTTACCCTTTATTTTAAATAAGCTCAAGTTACTTACAAAAGATAGTTTATAGTTTTAATAAACTTTATAATGAGTCGTCTAATGGCAGTTTATGGATAAATAAAAGTTGAAACATTTTTAGAAATAATAAGTTTAAATTTTCATAAACTCTAATAAAATATGCATCAAACAAAACATAAAAGTAAATACTTTATTTTTGGCTTTTTTAATGAAATAAACTAATAATAGCAAACAAGAAATTGAACTAACTAATGTAAGCAAACAATTAACAACAACTAAATGAAATACGGAACTAACAAGAGATCTAACTTAATTAAAGCAAGTAAAGACTGACAATAAAATAATAACTAGGAAACACTTATCTTAAGAAAGGGTCACCCATCTATCTATACTATTAAAAGAGTAACTATACTCATCTCTGGTGAAGCCACGTGTCGTCACCATGAATCGACACGTGGCAGTATAGATTTTAAAAAGAATAAAGAAATTTAAATCAAATCTATCCAAATCTATATAATCCACTTTTAAATTCAAATTAAATCAAATCAAACAAAATTTAATACTCTACTAACTTATTAATTAAATCTATCCAAATCTAATATAATCCACTTTTAAATTCAAATCAAATCAAATCAAACAAAATCTAATAATCTACTAACTTATTAATTATAAGATAATATAATAAAAGTTTAAAAAATATATATAAGAAAATAATTACTCTTCATATATATTTAGAAATATACAAAATTAATAGGTCATAATAAATAATAATATCACCTTATATACTTTTGTTTAAAAAATAATATTTATATATTTATCTTTTTATTTATTATATATTATATATATTAAAAATATCCGCGTAATACGCGGGTAATAAACTAGTTTGTAATTAAAAAACTAAACACTAATTGGCATTGGATTGAATTGATTGATAGAAGTAAACTGACGACTAACCAATTATAGAATTCAATTAAGTCCGGTTTATGGATTAATTTTACCGCATAACTAATTTCTCTAATTAAAAAAAATTAAATCGTGACAAAACACGTGAAGACGACAAAGTTAACTAAGAATGTTAATATTAACCTACAATCTTATTATCGTAAAAAAAAAATACTAAAATACATCAATTTATACTGAAAATTCAACCAACCAACTTTTGTCTCTTAAGAAATCAAATTTTACAGATTATTAGTCCTATTATATTAATACAATGTCTAAGAACTAATATACACGCGAATTTCTAGATCGTTAATTATTCATAAAATCATTATCACAACACAACGCCTAGAATAGATAATCAATTATTAATTTTTTATTCAAGCTTTAATCTTATAAAAAACTCAAATTCATACGAAAACTTAAATTCGTAACTTAACATTAAAATATTGATAAAAATATGATTTTAACAAGTAAAAATAGAGAAATAAAATATCTGGTAAATATAAATTATAACTATCAATTAATCAAATAATAAATCAAGTAATACATTGAATTCATTATCCCAAACAGATGAACTAAAAAGATTACTCCATATTCATAGCAAAATTTAAAAATAAACTCAAATGATTAAAAAACATTATGAAAATCATGAAGTTGAAGAACGAATGTACAAAAATGTAGTCTTCTTGTGCGAAACTGAACTCCAAATGCTTAAAAACTTAAAGAAATTCGAAACCCTAGGCAAAACTATGATTATGTATGTAATAAACCAAAGAAAAACGAGAGAAAAAGGTCTGAAAATCATAAACTACAAGTATGAACTTGACTAATGCGATTCTATGGTTTTTAATATGATTTTAATGGGTCGGGTATTTTTGGCGGCCACGTAAGGTCAAGACACGCAGTCACATGACTGGTCTTACACCACCTGGCTACAGTACTTGTAGATAGTTGTCCAAGCGGCTAGGTGGAATAAGGCTACGCGGTCGTGTAGGGTAATTTTCAGCAAATCTTTGGTTTTAGGCATGGAAGCTGAGTGGACTTCAAAACTTCGTTACTTTTTTATTGATTTCCGTTCCAATGTTGATCTAACTATTTCTGACACGTGAAATATAACCATTAAGGAAATTATATCTTTTTCATGTATTGCCGATTTAAGAATTGATTGACTGGAAACAAGTAAGGATTTGTGACTTATTCATTTGGCTAACCAATGCATTAGGCTGAATAGTTAAGTAAGCATAACAAATACTAATTTACACGGGAAAATTCGTAAAACTTCCAAGGATCCTAATGGTAAACATAAACATAAATGAACATGAACTTTTAAGAAGATTTGTACCTTAAAGTGATGATCTCTAAGCGTAGAACTCGTTCCAAATAGCTCTAGAAGTCGACACACGTTGCACCACATTGGACTTTGTCACTAGATAACACGCAACTGACTGTTCAAATCAATTAACCCCTATGAGGTGTTGCTTTGGCTGAAAGTTAGAGAGGTTGGGAATGGCTCTTAGGGGCGTTTATTTCGAGTATTGAACCTTTATATTTTGAGTTGGTAAGCAATGATTGTTTATTAAGATATTGATGTCAGATGTTTTTTTTTTTTCTTTTGTGTCTAAAGATGTCTGCAACAAGAGCTGATCCAAAAGTTTAAATGTTTTAGAAATAAATTTGTTTGTTTTGTAAGACATGAAAGTTGATTGGTTAAGTTTAATTATGACTTATTTTAAACTTAATGAAAAAATTTTATAATTACAAACTATAATCCAAACTACAATCACAAACTACAATCCAAACAAAAATGACAAACTAACACCCACACACCCACACACCGAGAGTGTGTGCGTGTGCGTGCGCATGAGAGAGAGAGAGAGAGAGAGAGAGAGAGAGAGAGAGAGAGAGAGAGAGATCTACCACAACGATGAGAGTGGAGGCAATGACCAGAAGAGTAACGACATGCTAGGGGAGACGACAACCAGGGAGTAGGTAGTCTATCACTTTGAAGCTCTTCTTGTAAGAACAGAATTGTGTCTTCTATCCGGAAGACTTAAAAGACTATTTTATCATTTATGGCTGTAAATTTTGATCAAATAGTTGGTTATCTATATTTAAAAGAAAAGATAATATGTTGTTATACCAGTCATTTTTATTAGCAGATAAAAAAACATCACATATGTTGATATGCCTAAAGATTGTCATTGTCTCTTACGCAACCATGAACCATACTCGCGACATTAGTTACCATGTTGTTCGTACTTTATTTTAATTCAATTATTGTACTACTAGTTTATTATTACATATATATTTTATAGAATTTATTTATATAAAATCTATATAAGTAAAAAATAAACACAACTATTACTTATTTAAAATAATATAAGAACACTATTATTATTTATCATCACTATTTTTTGCTAACTTTATAAATTGATATAAATAGTAGCTGTTTTTTATGATTTTCAAACTTTCTATATTTAATTTAGGGTCAATTACTAAAAATAATAACAACCTTTTTCATTTTTTATCATTTATAGCAACATTATTAATTTTTTTATCACTAATAGCATCAATTTTTGTATTTTCATATAATAACATCAACTTTTATATTTTTGTATCCATAATATCATTAACTTTTCAATTATTTTATCATTTATAGCAAAAACTTTTTTAAGTTTTGCTATAAATGATAAATAATATAAAAGTTGATTCTATTAATGATTAAAAATAAATAATGTTGCTATAAATGCTTAAAAATGCATAAAGTTGTTTCTATTTTTAGCATTTAGCCCTTTAATTTAATATAATTAATTGACATAAATTGAGATTTTAGTTTATGTATAATATAATACTTATATATTTGATTACAAATTGATATTTATAGATTAAAATTATAGAGTGTAATTATCTTTTTAAAAATAATAATTGTATTATTTTTAGTTTAAAAAATAAAATATGTGTTTATGTTTTTAAAAATAATAAGTTGTATTTTTTTTATAATACATTAAAAATAATAGAGCGTATTTATCTCTTTATAAATAATAATTGTATTTATCTTTTATTATTTATAGATTAAAAAACAATAATTTATCTTTTTAAAAAAATAAATAGTATTTATATTTTATTTTTGGGTTTATTATGATAAAAACCAACATGTTTTCACGTTTTTTGCGTTTTCGTCCCTACATGTTATTTTTTTACATAAAAACCTTAAGTTATTCTCTTTTTTTTGGTTTAGTAAAACTTGGACATTAGACCCCGGTTATAATTTGTGAACCGACTTTTAAAAAAAATGAAAAACCGGGTTCTAATGTCCAAATTTCACTAAACTAAAAAGGATTAGAATAACTTGAGGACTTTTATGGAAAAAAAAAATAACATGGAGGGATGACAACGCAAAAAACATGAAAACATATTGGTTTTTTCCATAATAAACCCTTTATTTTTATAATAATAAGTTGTATTTATTTTTTCTGGTAAAACGTGAAGGTGACATTGACATTTGATGTTCTCTTATATTTCACAGAGAGAGAGAGAGAGAGAGAGAGAGAGAGAGAGAGAGAGAGAGAGAGAGAGAGAGAGAGAAGAGAGAGAGAGAGAGAGAGAGAGAGAGAGAGAGAGAGAGAGAGAGAGAGAGAGAGTATTTATATATTTTATTACAATTAACATTTATAGATTAAAAAATAACTAAGTGTATTTATCTTTAAAAATCACAGATTGTATTTATCTTTTATTATTTATAGATTAAAAAAATAGTATGTATTTATCGTTTTATAAATAGTAAATTCTATTTATCTTTTTTTTTTATAGTAACATTTCCTATTTATCTTTTCTGTTAAAACGCACGGATGACATTTGTCCTCTATGTTCTTCTTTATATATATATATATATATATATATATATATATATATATATATATATATATATATATATATATATATATATATATATATATATATATATATATATATAGAGGGTTATTATCGAAAAAAACCATTCGAACTTATATGATTTTTTCGTTTAACCATTCAATTTTTTTTGCCAACCTATCAAATCACTACACATTTTATTTTCTATTAGTTTAATCACTATACTTTCAAATATATTGGTTTAGTCATTCATTTTTGACCGGTAACCTGTTTGACCGGTCAATTGTTGTTATGAATTAGAGTTATTATCAAAAAAACCATTCGAACTTTCATAATTTTTTTTTGACCATTCTATTAGTTTTTCGTGATCTAACCTCTAATTTAATTAATGTTCAGATTTTTGTAATATCTATTATTATATTGCTCATAACATCGAATGATTATAATAAACATTAATTTCAAGAAAACTGTTTCTCTCTTTTTTCATTATCATATTGCTTTTATCACCAACGATGCTTCGTTGATCTCTTCTGCTTCTTAATCATCATCCTCTTCTACATCATCAGTTCTTCATTATCATTGTGTTAATCCAAACAGATTCTAATCAATTTGCTTCTCTAAGGTTTTGTAGTGTTTATCAAGTTTGTTGACAATTATGTTCACTGATTATAGTTTCGAATAAGAAACCTATCAAGTAATGTTTACATTGGTATTTGTTTATTCAATTTTTCATATGTTGAAATCCATTTGATTTGATTTTGATTATTTTTCTTCTTCTTTGTTAGGGTTTGAATGTTTTAAAGGATCGTAAATAAATATATTTTATAAATTAAATAATAATCACTAACGATAGTAATAATATAATTAAATAAATTTTTAAAAAAATAAATAATAATGAGAATATTAAAAATAAAAAATTTATTACAAAATTTCATAAGCAATTTTGAAACTTATATTGAGTTTATTTTTGGTGTTTATAAAATCTTGAAAAAACTTAAAATTAAAAATGATCTGATTTTAATTTGATATACTACTATTATTGATAAAAATATGAAAATATATGTTTGATTTTATTGAATTATCGGTTTTCCAAGTTTTAATGTTTAGTTTAAGAGGAGAGTGGTCAAACCAAAAAAATCTTGAAAGTTTGAGTGATTTTTTCAATGATAAAAAACATCACGTAATTGTCACGTCACCAAATCACCTGTGATAAAAGGTAAAGTGGTCAAACCAATAAAAATGAAAAGGTTAGTGTTTTGATCGATTGGAAAAAAATTGAGTGATTAAACCAGAAAAATCATAAAAGTTCGGATGGTTTTTTCGATAATAACCCATATATATATATATATATATATATATATATATATATATATATATATATATATATATATATATATATATATATATATATATATATATATATATATATATATAGGTTGGGATCATTGCAGAACCTTAATTTAGTGCAGAACTATAGAACCAATCTAAACCATTGGATTATTATATAACACTAGGGATAAGATGGTAATTATGCAATTAACATTGAATTAATAGTAGCCTACCAAGTTTGACTGTCCACTTTGACCATTTTTTTACTCTTTTAATATCGAAGGTACATGCAGTGTTAAATGTGTGATATAAACTGTAATTCGACATTGAATGATCTCTATATAATATATTGAATGAAGGTCTAGGTAAAAAAAAATTTACGAAAAATAAACACGTAAAATTTTTTCGAAAAAAATATATCATTACTATTCTCATTAAATCAACCAACTTTTGACTATTAATTTTGACCATTATTTTGGTTCTGTTAATTTTGAATGTACATGCAGTGTTGCATCGACGTTGGATATATGACATCAAGTGTTCATTCGACATTGAATTATATCGGTCATGCTACATTGCATCGTGGTCTGGGTAATTTTTTTTTACGAAAAATAAACACGTAAAATTTTTTCGAAAAAAATATGTCATTACTGTTCTCGTTAGATCAACCAACTTTTGACTACTAATTTTGACCATTATTTTGGTTCTGTTAATTTTGAATGTACATGCAGTGTTGCATCAACGTTGAATTATATCGGTCATGCTACATTGCATCGTGGTCTGAATAAATATTTTTTTTACGAAAACAAACGCGTAAAATTTTTTCGAAAAAAATATGTCATTACTGTTCCCTTTAAATCATCCAACTTTTGACTACTAATTTTGACCATTATTTTGGTTCTGTTAATTTTGAATGTACATGCAGTGTTGCATCGACGTTGTTATATCGGTCATGCTACATTGCATCGTGGTCTGAATAATTTTTTTTTTTACGAAAAATAAACACGTAAAATTTTTTCGAAAAAAATATGTCAATACTGTTCCCATTAAATCTAGGGGCGTTCAAAACCGGATATCCGAATTTTCGGATATCCGAAATTTCGGATAGTAGATTTTGCTATCCGAATCCGAATCCGAAATTTCGGATATCCGAAAATCGGATATCCGAAATTTCGGATTCGGATATCGGATTATCCGAATATCCGAAAAAATATCCGAAATTCATATTTTTTTAAAAATTAAATCAAATATTTAAATATCTAAAATACAAATTCATATATCCAAATAGATATTAAAAATAAATATATTACAAACTAAATGTATCCGGAATTATTTTACTCAAAACGACTAAAAAATATAAAAAAACTAAAATTTATAAAAATATTAGTTAATAAATCTATAATACTAAGATAAAACTCAAAAATATACATTAGAATAATAATAAACACTCAATATTATGTAAATAATAAATACTAAAAATATATAAAAAAAATTTTAAAAAAATATTTTTTTTGGATTTTCGGATATCGGATTATCCGAATATCCGAAAATTTGGAATTTTACTATCCGAATCCGAATCCGAAATTTCGGATATCCGAAAATCCGGATATCCGAAATTTCGGATAGTTTCGGATCGGATTTTCGGATTTTTGTTTCGGATGCTCGGATTAGGATATTTTTGAACACCCCTAATTAAATCAACCAACTTTTGACTACTAATTTTGACCATTATTTTGGTTCTGTTAATTTTGAATGTACATGCAGTGTTGCATCGACGTTGAATTATATCGCCATATCGGTCATGCTACATTGCATCGTGGTCTGAATAATTTTTGTTTACGAAAAATAAACGCGTAAAATTTTTTCGAAAAAAATATGTCATTACTGTTCCCATTAAATCAACCAACTTTTGACTACTAATTTTGACCATTATTTTGGTTCTGTTAATTTTGAATGTACATGCAGTGTTGCATCGACGTTGAACATACGATATCAAGTGTTCATTCGACATTGAATGATACCGGCCATGCTACATTGCATCGTGGTCTGGGTAATTTTTTTTTTACGAAAAATAAACACGTAAAATTTTTTCAAAAAAAATATATCATGACCGGTCTCGTTTTAAAGAGTATAAAAATCTCGTTTTTATGGTATAATTTTTTTTATTTAACTATTAATCATATTAATGTTATTTTTATTTAAAGAAAAAGGATATTTATTTTACTAATGTCAATTTTTTTGCTATTTCCAATCTATTCCTTTTATACCAGAATTAAATAATCACTAATGCCAATCTTTTTTTTACTAATTTCAAATTTTATGGTTTTAATCAAGACCATTAGTAATCTAATCTATGGACGATATTGGTTCTACGGTTCTGCAATGATCCCATCTATATATATATATATATATATATATATATATATATATATATATATATATATATATATATATATATATATATATATATATATATATAGGGTCAGGTTCTATGGGGCACATGTATGCATTGTGTACTTTGGGAACCTGTATGCACCGTTAGATCTTAAATTTTAATGATTCAGATTGTAGTGGCAAAAGGGTAATTAACTTGAAAATGGGTGCACGGGTGCATAACTTCTCGCGCACGGAAGGGAAAAATCGGAAGATGCTTGAATTCGGGAAATATTCTATCTGAATCTAAACAAACATGATGCATCTTCATCAAATTTATTGGATTCATCTTCAAACACGATGCATCTTCATCCAATTCAATTTCAAACATGATGCATTTCGACCATATTCATCATCGTCTTTGTTCCATCATTATGCATCACCAAAATCGTGATGCATATCGGCCATATTCATCCTTGTCTTTGTTCCATCATTATGCATCACCAAAATCGTGATGCATTTCGACATTTAAACGTGTTAATTTCATGATGCATCTCTGAAATTTAAACGTGTTCATCAACGTCTTCAATGTGTTCATCATTGTCGTGATACATTGCTGTTGTGCATCATGTTTGAAACAACCAATACCATATGCTCCAACTATTTCTTGAAAGCAATAACCACCAACATTAATAAAGAATCTTAGAATTCTTTGACTAGCCATAAGCATGATACAGAATCGTAGAATGAACTGTTTGTGAAAAAACTGATACTCAAAAACAATGATCAACAGACGCAAGCAAATTCTCGTCAACATCGATGCACAGGTTTGGTGCAGAGTTGCATACCGACGGTGGACATCGATGGTGGTGCTAGGTCTGGCGGTAGTAGTAGTCGTTGTCTTGTGAAAACTGGTTGAGATAAAGAGAGATGGAGAGAGGCTAGCCATGAAAGAGAAAGGGAAAGAGAGAGAAAAGGGGATGGATTTATGAAAATGTGGTTGATCATTTTATTTAGTTTCCTAAATAAATGATAAATATTAAATTAAATATTATAATTTAACAATATATTATTAAACATTCCCAAAATGCCCTTAATGCACCCTTTGTAAACAAGCAATGCATTTTTTGTTCTCATTTGGTTCCCGATGCATATGGTGCCCCATAGAACCTCAATCTATATATATATATATATATATATATATATATATATATATATATATATATATATATATATATATATATATATATATATATATATATATATATATATATATAGGGGTGGGTTCAATGGAAAACCACTATGCACCTGAAAACTATGGAAACCTACGCATACCGTCCGATTTGGTGCATTTCATTAAAAACGTGGTGGCATGATCGTAAATAAGGTGATGCATCCCGCGAGATTTTGATGCATCACGCGGGAAATTTGTTGCATCACGCGGGATTTTGATGCCTCACAGGGAGAATTTGATGCATTTGGGGTTGTGCAATGCAGTTTTCACAAGTTTTCAGGTGCATTGTGGTTTTCCATTGAACCTCCCTATATATAGGGGTGGGTTCAATGGAAAACCACTATGCACCGGAAAACCGTGGAAACCTCCGCATACCGTCCGATTTGATGCATTTCATGAAAAACGCGGTGGCATGATCGTAAATAAAGTGATGCATCACGCGAGATTTTGATGCATCACGCGGGAAATTAGATGCATCACGCGGGATTTTGATGCATCACGCGGGAAATTTGATGCATTTGTGGTGGTGCAGTGCGATTTTCACAAGTTTTCAGGTGCATTATGCAGAAAGACGGTGCATCACGCGAGAATTCGATGCATCACGCGGGAATTGTGATGCATTTGTGGTGGTGCATGGAGGTTTTCCAAGGTTTTCTGATGCATGTTGGTTTTCCATTAAACCCCCCTCTATATATATATATATATATATATATATATATATATATATATATATATATATATATATATATATATATATATATATATATATATATATATATATATATATATATAGGGGTGGGTTCAATGGAAAACCACTATGCACCGGAAAACCGTGGAAACCTACGCATACCGTCCGATTTGATGTATTTCATGAAAAACGCGGTGGCATGATCGTAAATAAAGTGATGCATCACGCGGGATTTTGATACATCACGCGGGAAATTTGATGCATCACGCGGGATTTTGATGCATCATGCGGGAAATTTGATGCATTTGTGGTGGTGCAGTGCGGTTTTCACAAGTTTTCAGGTGCATTATGCAGAAAGACGGTGCATCACGCGGGAATTCGATGCATCACGCGGGATTGTGATGCATTTGTGGTGGTGCATTGAGGTTTTCCAAGGTTTTCCGATGCATGTTGGTTTTCCATTGAACCCCCCTCTGTGTGTGTGTATATATATATATATATATATATATATATATATATATAGAGACTAAGGATCTTTTGTGAACACTTTATTCGTTGTGAACATTGTGAACAACCATAAAATAGCTTCTGAATCTTATGAATCTTGTTGAAAATAGTACTGGACTCTTCTATTAACCTATTAATAGTATTGGATCCTTTGGATCTTATTGAATCCTATGAATTTGTCGAATCTTATGAATCTTGTTGCATCCTATGCATCTTGTGCATCTTGTTATAAAAACTACGTACTATGAACCATTTGAATGTTCTGAATCTTAAATAGACACTTCTATGAACCTTTTGAATCATATTACAAACACTTGTTGATATATATGAATGATTATATGTATTTTTTTATTTGTTCACAACGTGTACAACGAATAACTTGTTCACAATGGATCCCATCCCTATATATATATATATATATATATATATATATATATATATATATATATATATATATATATATATATATATATATATATATATATATATATATATATATATATGGGGTTGGGATCATTGCAGAACCTTAATTTAGTGCAGAACTATAGAACCAATCTAAACCATTGGATTATTATATAACAGTAGGGATAAGATGATAATTATGCAATTAACATTGAATTAATAGTAGTCTACCAAGTTTGACTGCCCACTTTGACAATTTTTTACTCTTTTAATATCGAAGGTACATGTAGTGTTGAATGTGTGATATAAACTGTAATTCGACATTGAATGATCTCTATATAATATATTGAATGGAGGTCTAGGTAAAAAAAAATTTACGAAAAATAAACACGTAAAATTTTTTCGAAAAAAATATATCATTACTATTCTCATTAAATCAACCAACTTTTGACTACTAATTTTGACCATTATTTTGGTTCTGTTAATTTTGAATGTACATGCAGTGTTGCATCGACGTTGGATATACGACATCAAGTGTTCATTCGACATTGAATTATATCGGTCATGCTACATTGCATCGTGGTCTGGGTATTTTTTTTACGAAAAATAAACACGTAAAATTTTTTCGAAAAAAATATGTCATTACTGTTCTTATTAAATCAACCAACTTTTGACTACTAATTTTGACCATTATTTTAGTTCTGTTAATTTTGAATGTAAATGCAGTGTTGCATCGACGTTGAATATACGGTATCAAGTGGTCATTCGACATTGAATGATACCGGCCATGCTACATTGCATGGTGGTCTGGATAATTTTTTTTTTACGAAAAATAAACACGTAAAATTTTTACGAAAAAAATATATCATGACCGGTCTCGTTATAAAGAGTATAAAATTCTCGTTTTTATGGTATAATTTTTTTGATTTAACAATTAATCATATTAATGTTATTTTAATTTAAAGAAAAATGATATTTATTTTACTAATGCCAATCATTTTGCTATTTTCAATCTATTCCTTTTTTTACCCAGAATTAAAAAATCACTAATGCCAATTTTTTTTTCACTAATTACAAACTTTATGGTTTTAATCAAGACTATTAGATTAATCTAATCTATGGACGATATTGGTTCTACGGTTCTACACTAAATTTAGGTTCTGCAATATCTCATATATATATATATATATATATATATATATATATATATATATATATATATATATATAGATTTGGGTTCAAATGAGTACCACTAGTTTTGCGGAGTACCGGAGGTACCTCGCTTAAAATCATTTTTTTGAAATTTTTTTTCATAATCATGTTTAAATTAATAATACAAGACTACTTGCAAAAAATCACACATAAACACACACTAGAACTATGTGAAACGTGTGTGTTCACATGAACTGCATTGTTGTGAATGTGTGTTCACAACTAAGCATGTTCACATGAATTTTTTCACGTTCACATGACTTTTAAGATGATAGAAAGTGTAAATGTATATAATTTTTTACGAATAGCCTTATATTATTTGTATATAAATGAACATGAAAAAAAATTCAAAAAAAAAAAACTTTTTTTCAGAGCAAGTTCACATCTGAAACCCGTGTGTTCACAGGTACTCACGGTACTCTGCATTTTTTAGGTACTCACACGAACCATATTCTATACATATATATATATATATATATATATATATATATATATATATATATATATATATTCAATAATTCAAATTCAATAGAAAGTATCATAGAAAAGAAATGATTATTTCTAAAAGCTTCATGGTACTTGTACTTTCATAGTTTCATCACCAATAAAATCTTGAAAATAAAAAGGTTGGGTGAATAAGCACTAAATCATCATCCCCTTAATGGATTCAGATGTTACATCCGAATTAATCGGGTCGGTCCTGAGTATTTTTATGCCCAGTGCGAGAATAAAGAAAAGTGCTTTTTAAAAAATCAAAATATAACTAACTATTTTTTAAATGCTTTTGATTAAGGTAAAAATATAATGCGTTTTTAAAAATACAACACTCTA
Organism: Centrapalus pauciflorus; assembly: GCA_020465985.1. Taxonomy (NCBI): domain Eukaryota; kingdom Viridiplantae; phylum Streptophyta; class Magnoliopsida; order Asterales; family Asteraceae; genus Centrapalus; species Centrapalus pauciflorus. Next base: position 78,701 of record JAANYP010001613.1, on the reverse strand, counting down.
TTTTTTAAAGAGTTTTGGTTATTTGTTGAGCTAAAAATTTAAAAATACACGTATAGACCAATATATTACTTATTAGATTGCAAAAATGATGCACTTTCATGGTTTGATGCGCTGGATGGTAGCCCATGCGCCCCCTCTCCCCCATCAGGGTCGACCCTGATCATGTGTTATATAAGTCTCATCGTAAGCAAATCATCGTTAACTTTAAGCCGTTAATGGCACCGTTGAGATTCCAGCAAAAGCTTTTCGGTCACCCACAAAAGTATATATACATAATCACAACTGAAGATATCAAACAATCATTCAAAGTAAAAGAAATTCGATTTCTAAAAGGCAATCTTGTGCACTGGGAAGAACTGAAGTTCCAAGTTTAGAACTTTGAATGGGAAGAATTGGGGGCCAAACACTTGTTAATTTTAAAGATTTTGGGCAAACAAAGAAAAGCATAAAGGAGACACATTCTGCTAAAAATAAAAATAAAAAACCAAGACTCTGCTTTTTCTTTATTTGGCTTTCTTGCATCTGTAGCAATCCATAGAGCTTTAGCAGCCAAGACTCCCCCTTATCACATTCTTCCATAAATCTAAATTCAAATCATTTGTCAGTCTTCTAAAAAGGACACCCTCTTGATCTTGATGATTGCCTGCCTTTATTTCATCCAAATCCCATAAAAACATCTATCAAATTCTATTCTGTATGTAACAGTCACATTCCCCACATTCCTCTCAGTTATCTTATTCATAAACATGGGCATTGCCGGTTACAGGGTAATGATCATCGTGTGCGTCGTGTTCCTATCTATTCGTTCTGAGAAAGTTTTAGCGCTTCGAAGCATGGATCTTGCTTTGAAATGGGGTGACGAAAGACTGTTTTCAAGAGACTCGCGTCTTCTGAGGAGCGTCTCCGTTGAAGAAATGAACATAAGGTTGTTGAGCGTGGCACCAGCGCCAGCACCAGTGCCGACGTCTTCACTGATGTTTGATCCAAATCGATCAAACAAAAGAAGAGTTCGAAGAGGGTCTGATCCTATTCATAATAGATGCTGATACAAATGAAAGTTTCGGTTTGTTTTTTATATGGTTTTGTTCAATTCAAAACCAAAACTTACTCACTCAACTCTCTTGTCTCTCTCTCTTACATACACACAAACATGTTTTGCTTTGAATGCATTGTATAAAGCATGATCTTTCAAATTACTCGATTTCATATGGTTTCTCAAGTATATGTTACAATACAAAATCGATATCGATATATCTGACTATGATCTACATATGATATATATGATATATCCCTCTCAGAAGCTATAAAAAAAAAATACTGATCTTCCAAAGGGTAAAAAAGAAGATACTAATTAACGAGAATTCAAGAATTGCTGTGACATACGGTATCTGTTTTTCGGATGAGTTTTATAATGTAAAGGAGATACCTTTCGAGAAACTGCCTTCCAGATCATGTCTACAGCATCACCAGGCGTCGAAGGATAATGATACTCAAAGTGCGGTGCGATCTGCTTCAATCTTTCCCACATTTCCGTCCACTTCTCTTTCTTGATCCCTCTGAGAAGATTCAAGAGGTAGCCCTTTTTGCAGGCGTTTGATGCACGAACAAATACGGAAAATTTGGAGTAGTCCAGAATGTCTTCGTATGGGAGCTCGATTTCATCACTGATTATAACGGGAACACAATGACTGACAATGGCATCGAAGAGACGATTAGAGGAAGGTGTGTCTCCAGCAATGTTGAGGCAGAATTTGGAAGCCGCCATCCCTGTTGATGCCGTTCGGATCCCACCTCCAACAGCACTTCCAAATGTGAAGTGCACATCTTTTTCGTCTTTCATTAGGTAGTATAATTCTTGACGAATCATCCCACCCTGATCACAGATATATGCAAACAGAATGATTAGTATATAATTCACTAAAAAATCTGCAAGAACCCGAATGATTAATGAACATAACTCACATCTTTCCGATAAATTGCTCCTTGAAAGTAAACCAATGTGAGTCGTTCTTCAAACGGAGGCGAATCGTTAGCATCTATAGTCCTAACAACATGTTTGTATGGAGCAATCACATCTTTATCGATATTTGCAATCTGATCAGAATATCTACCGAAATCCGCAAGCACAAACATAGCCGAACCCAACCTCCATCTAGCAACCAACATACTATTCGGATGGTGTGCCATGATCAAATGATCCTTCCCTCCAAATCTTTTCCATTCTTCCCTACCCTTCAAATACTCCACCAACTTCTCTTGCAATATATCATTAGTACTGTTTTTCTCTGTCCCCTCGAGCTTTGAAAACCTATTGTAACTCAAAGACGAGAAAAATGGAACGAAAACAATATCCGCTTGACTCGAATCACGTACAAGAACAGCAGTGCAAGATCTATGCACATTCGGAGTGACCGACGCTAGAAGATCAAGTGTGAGCCAATATTCTATACTGTGTTGTAAGTTTAATCCACCGGGGTATTTAGGGATTTCACTAAAGTTACCGACATTCGGCCATATCTGATTCAGATTTCCTCTCCAACCTAACAACCCAAAGTGAAAATCTGGAGGTAAATCATACATAAAGACTTTCAGTACTGCTTGACTTTGATCACACAAAGCAACCGGTTTGACCGACTTGGATTCAGTACACGATTCTTTACACAAGTTTGAATTTAGTTCAATTGACCCACTGTCATCAACAATGAGCTTGTAAATTGATCTGGGTACGAAGGAAGTGTCACCAATTCGAAAGAGGAGCGAAGAAGAAAGGATTAGGAAGAATATTGAAATGGCAATCAGACACGACAGTAAGCGTGAAGAAAACACACGCTTTTCAGGCATTGAAGTCATTGTGAGAAAAGGGTAAATTTTTGCAAAAAGAGGGGTTTTGTGGTTTTAATGAAAAACTAGGTTTACATAACAAATGAAGTTTGATTCGATCAATGTAGGTTGCTTACAAGGGATCACAAACGATTACCCATCAACAAGAACAGCACAATTTTAAGAATTTTATCAGAATAAGAAGCAATTTCGATTACTTTCTTGAAACCCTAATAAAATGATGACTCCATATTAGTTTGGGATTAAAAAAAATTCTAACAGAACCCTATACTCATTAAATTTCAAGCTCTCAATGAAAGAAACTTATACAAGTTTCTTTGTTCTTGAATGAAGGTATCAAGATTCAACAGCACAGAAGCAACCTGGAAAACAGAGGGAATCTATTCTTCACATGAACAAATTCAAGAAAATTTTTCATTGAAACAACAAGGAGCGAATAAAAGCTCGGGTCGGGTGGGTTAAGAAGAGAGAAAGAGGAAGATCGGATGAAAACGAGAATGCAAGTAAAGTGTCACCTGATATTGAGATCTGCCGCCATGATCGATAAAGAAAAGTAAGCATAGATTCAAGTATTCAACTGGGTATGATAGTGTATCCGGGGAACCGAATATTTATGTGTATTAAAATTCGTAGGCTGGCTCATAAATTTATGAAGGATAGTCGATTATCGATTTGGTATGGTATGTTTTCTTTTTTAATTTTAATACGAAAAAATTAAATATTAAATTTTAATTCTCTGTTCCTGAACGTGATGTATACTGACCATGTTTATAAAGAAATAAACTACCAATTTATTATTAGGTTGAATCTCATTAATTTTTAATTTGTTTTATTTGACCAATTATATTCACTTATAAAAGTAATATGCTTTCATGAGGTTTATTTTGGAGTAAATTACAAAAATATTTTTTGTGGTTTCATCGAAATTATGAATATGGTCTCCGATTTTTAAAAATTGTATAAACAATATAAACAAACTCTTAAAACATCATATATACTTGCAAAAAAGATTCTCCATTCACTCAAATTTTTTCAAAATGACGGTTTTATCATTTACTCAATAACAATTTAGATCATTTAACTATTTATTTTATTTCCTGTTTTAGTATTTTACATGATTTTTAACTTTGGTTTAAATTTTAAATGTTAATTTAAAAAATCAATTATTTTTATTATTTGTACATTTTTATTTTGTAAGATATATTTAGTTTTATTTATTAAATTATCCTGAATGTTTAATTTATTTATTTTACGTTTACTTTATATACCCAATTTATTTATTAAAAACTTAATTATCTTATGTTTCATTTGATGAAATATTTAAATATTTGTATTTTTTTATATGTTTTTATTTAACTATTTTATTACATAATATATTTTTGATTAAAATATACTTTTCAAGAAAATATATAAACTAAAGATTTTATTCATTTCGATGTAAATTTTTTTATATGTTAATATGCTAGGAATTAAATCTAGTATTTTATTTGGTTTTATTTTAATTTTACGTTAATACTTTCAATTTAAACTTAGGATATTATTCATTTTTTTTAAATTATTTCGTTACTTACTACATTTCGAGTAATAATAATTTGTAATAAAAATATATAAACTTAACATTTTATTCTCTTTTAATTATATATCAACGTTTCGACTTAACCATTATTTTCAAAAAAAATATATAAAAATTTAACATTTTATTCATTTTCAACTTAAATATTTTTTACGTTAATACATTTCGACTTAATTATAATTTTTAAGTAAAATATTTAAAAGTATATAAAGTAAACATAAACAAGTATATGTTTTGATTTAATGAAATATATACATTTTGGATTATATTTTGTTATATATATTTTGATTTGTATATTTTATAATTAAATCAAAACATATTAATGTAACAAAATGATTAAAATAAAACGAATAAAGTAGTATGTTTAACTTAAAATGTATTACAATAATTAAATATTTTAAATTAAAATGAATAAAATACTAAAATTAAATTGAATAGTATTAACATAACATAATAATTAAACCAAAATGAATAATACCCCAAAATAATTAGAATAAAACATTAGCATGAATGTTACTATACGTAACAAAATAACTATCCCCAAGGTTATATTTATTCATAAAAAGTATAATTAAAAAAAATATATTAACATAACTATATAATTAGATGAAAACATATAAAACATTAAAAAATGTATAAATATTTCTACAAATAAAACTTACCATAAGTGAATAAGAAATATAAAAACGCGTAGGCTAAATAAATTTAATTAATTAAATAAGGATAATTTTAATAATAAAATAATTATATTTTAAACAAAAAATATATAAATAAAATAATAACAAAAAATAAATTGTAAATATATAAAACTAACATTAAAAATTTAAACAAAAACTAAAACATCAACATTATTATTAAGAAAAGAGTAAAATTGTAATTTAATATTAGGGGGAAAAAGCGAAAAACACATTTTTAGTATTCGATATTTTGTAAAGTAATTATTCAATTATCCTACTTTGAGATGAACACAACAGACACAGAAATTAGTTGATGTATACATAGATTAAAATATAACTAGTTTATAACTCACGTATTAAGTGGATATTTTTATATAAATTTATTTATATAAAATGTATATGAGTAAATATAAAAACATACAAAAGTAATAATTGTGTTTATTTTTTATTATTTACAGATTAAAAAATAGAGTATATTTATCTCTTAAAAATATTAAATTGTATTTATCTTTTATTTTTTATAAGTTGTAATTATCTTTTTGGTGAACGTAGAGGTGACACGTGACATTTGATATTTTCCTTTATTATACATAATAATAATAATTTCCACAACTAATTCAAATTATTACATTTGGATCTAATTATGATCATTTATTATGGATAATAATAATAGATATTTATTTTAGGTAAACATTAATTTTAAATGTTACAAAATCTAATTTATTACTAATTAATTAATGAAATAAATAAAGTCAAAATTTAATGCAATTAAGTTAAGGTGTTAAATTTGGAAAAAAAAGGTGGAAAAATAAAAATTTTCTTGTATTGTAGAAGTGACATGTGACATGAATTGTTTTATTTTATTATAATACATAGGTTAATCAACCCATGTATTACATGGGTTGATTTAGAAAATACATATTTTTTTATATTTAAATAAATTATTATAAAATTTATATATAATTAAAATAAAAAAATTGAAAGCTAGTTAAATTAAAGATAAAAAAATACTTAGTTGTTTGATATTAATTAAAAAAATATTATTATATTGTATTATTAAAAACAGATAATATGTGTTTGCAAAAAATGTTTCTTTTAATTATTAACTTCAAATATGAAATATCAATGTAAGAAACAAAAAATTTCAATTATGTAAATGTGTATATTTTGAAAATGATAAAATATAAAAATGGAATATCTGAAAATCAACAATCAAATTTTATCATATTCACAATTCAAGTTTTATCAATTAAATTTTAAATATTGTTAGCAAATTAATTAACAAAAAATTTAACTTTATTTACTACACTTCTACGTTAAAATTCAAATTTTTACATTTGAATTTATCATTAACAATGACACATATTTATTTTAGGTAAATATTAATTCATTAATGAAAAATTTAAAATCAAAATATAATGTAATTAAGGTAATGTAGTAAATTTGGAAAAAGAAATTAAAATAATGGCATATGTATAATTATTGATTTTAATTAAGGGTATAAGAGACATTTCATATATAATTATGAGTTGTCATTAATCTGGATCATTGATTTTTTTCATCCAATGGTTCAGAAACTCCAAATGGTTTTCTTATTATATATAGTATAGATTCCATATTTTGTAAAGTAATTATTCAATTATCCTACTTTGAGATGAACACAACAGACACAGAAATTAGTTGACGTATACATAGATTAAAATATAACTAGTTTATAACCCACGTATTACGTGGATATTTTTATATAAATTTATTTATATAAAATGTATATGAGTAAATATAAAAACATACAAAAATAATAATTGTGTTTATTTTTTTATTATTTACAGATTAAAAAATAGAGTATATTTATCTTTTTTAAAAATATTAAATTGTATTTATCTTTTATTTTTTATAAGTTGTAATTATCTTTTTGGTGAACGTAGAGTTGACACGTGACATTTGATATTTTCCTTTATTATACATAATAATAATAATTTCCACAACTAATTCAAATTATTACATTTGGATCTAATTATGATCATTTATTATGGATAATAATGATAGATATTTATTTTAGGTAAACATTAATTTTAAATGTTACAAAATCTAATTTATTACTAATTAATTAATGAAAAAATAAAGTCAAAATTTAATGCAATTAAGTTAAGGTGTTAAATTTGGAAAAAAAGGTGGAAAAATAAAATTTTCTTGTATTGTAGAAGTGACACGTGGCATGAATTGTTTTGTTTTATTATAATACATAGGTTAATCAACCCATGTATTACATGGGTTGATTTAGAAAATACATATTTTTTTATATTTAAATAAATTATTATAAATTTTATATATAATTAAAATAAAAAAATTGATAGCTAGTTAAATTAAAGATAAAAAAATACTTAGTTGTTTGATATTAATTAAAAAAATATTATTATATTGTATTATTAAAAACAGATAATATGTGTTTGCAAAAAATGTTTCTTTTAATTTTTATTAGCTTCAAATATGAAATATCAATGTAAGAAACAAAAAATTTCAATTATGTAAATGTGTATATTTTGAAAATGATAAAATATAAAAATGGAATATCTGAAAATCAACAATCAAATTTTATCATATTCACAATTGAAGTTTTATCAATTAAATTTTAAATATTGTTAGCAAATTAATTAACAAAAATTTTAACTTTATTTACTACACTTCTACGTTTAAATTCAAATTTTTACATTTGAATTTAACCTTAACAATGACACATATTTATTTTAGGTAAATATTAATTCATTAATGAAAAAATTAAAATCAAAATTTAATGTAATTAAGGTAATGTAGTAAATTTGGAAAAAGAAATTAAAATAATGGCATATGTATAATTATTTATTTTAATTAATGGTATAAGAGACATTTCATATATAATTATGAGTTGTCATTAATCTGGACCATTGATTTTTTTCATCCAATGGTCCAGAAACTGCAAATGGTTTTCTTATTATATATAGTATAGATAGATTAGGGGCAAAAAAATACCAAAAATAACATTAAAATTATATATTTTTCTGATAAAAAAAAACTTTGATCGGCACACTGCCCCATTCTAAGTCCATCGTGTTTGAAAGTGTAAAAAATTTATCATATTTAGAAATGTTTGGCAAGGCAAAATATAAAAATTAGAGAAATAATTTTTCATTTAGAAATCTTGTTAAAATATGTTTAAAAAACTTGAGTGATAAATATTTAGTTGTTTTCTTAAAATCCAAATCATTAGTTATACAGAAGCATTCTTCTATATATATATTTTTTAAAATACGTCTTTTACTCTCTCTTTACAATGGATCTATTTAGGGTTTATTATTGTCCTAAACGACTCTTTAATCATAAAATATATAATATATTTTTAAAAATATTTTATCAATTAATTATTAGTTTATAAGTATAAACACTACTTTCTAACATTTGGATGTTTATAAAATTTATAAGTTATATAAAAAAATCTCAAACACACCCTGAACATGTAAAGTAATTATACAAAAGCAGGTCTTGTCTGGCAAGTTTAAACTTATGATTTTTTTGGACCTTAACTTTATTTTATCGCTAAAACAGGTCTGTATGAGTTTTGTTTAAAAGCTTATTAAAATCATAAGTTAAATCAAGTAGCTGAAGTAAAGCTCAAGCTTAGGATAGTCGGAGCTTTTGTTAGTAGATGTGTTTGGTAAATTAGCTGGTGTTAGAGCTGAAAAAAAATATACAATGACATAAAAGTCCATATAAAATACTAAACTAAATTAGAATCATAATTAGTTAAGATTATTTTACTAATTTTATTTTTCAGAGTCTCAAGATATTTCTAAAAAGTACTTGAAGCACCTTATTTTATTCATGCTTAAAAGAGATATATTTCTATTATTTTTTTATGCTTTTAAGCATATAGCGGGTAACCGTGAATTGAACCGCCGGTAACCGTCTTTTAACGTGTTACTAAAACTGAATATACGGTTCATACTTTTACTATTAATCGAACCGAACCGACTCGTACGCAGCCCGGCCCTACTAATTTGCATCTACATATGAAGCCATGTTTTTGCACCATGAAATTTCCACAGGCCCCTCCCATGTTATCTTATTTAATATAACTCATGTGTCTTTGCCCAGGATAGAAGAACTTCTGTCCTTTATAATTGTCTAATTGCAGCTTTAGTGGTTGCAACTTCATGCCTTGATTTAGAAAAGAAAGTATCTATCTGTATATAATTAATAAAATTCACTTGATTTACATGAAATGAAAATAATGTATTTTCTAATATAATGGTCTTCATGTTACTTGTTTTATAAATTTAGCAATAGCACAATTGATCGAATAGTCGATATACAAAGCACATATTGGCATGTTCATTGATTAATGCTATAGAGAATTTGGTAGTAATTAAGGGTTTTAATTACTATAATTTGGTGAATTATGTGGTTGTGATGTGATTCGAGTTATTTTATTAGTTATTAATATGGTGTTTGGTTTTGTGTTATGACAGAGATTATTAAATTATTATGTTACAATAACGTAAGTAATTGATTAAAAGTTTTTGGATTTCATACGTTAGTAAGTGATTATTTGCGTTTAGAATTAATACTACCATTAAAATGTAGCTTATTTATTTAATAAGTGATTATTTGGTCATTTTATAAGTTAAAACGAAAATCCAAACACTTTAAAAACTGATTATTTGATAATTGTGATAGAAAACAACATAAGCTAAACCGACAACACTTTTTGTTACAACCATTATCTGATTATTAGTTTTGAAAACGCTGCAGTACTTTTTCAAACGCAAATCTAAACACCCTTTAAAACAAATTTAAAAAGTTACAACAACCAAAACAGATTCAAACTTAGAAGACATTATCCTTTTATTACATTTGACATTTTGCTAGAAGTTCCCATGTGGTTTTTTTTTCTTGAAATTATAATGTTACGTCTAGGGTCACAAGTATATGTACAATCTTTGCATATGCTTGATGTAACATTATATATAAAAACATAAAAAGGGGATTTAAACAATTCAAACGACTCTTTGACGGAAATTGGTTTGTTTGGTATCGAAGGTAATATGGATAATGGATGGATGACTCGTGACAAAACTCAAAACTTAAATGGATGCCATTTTTGATAAAACTTGACATCAAGATTCAAGAGTTACCTAAATATATAATTCCATACAAAGTTTATAATTAGTTTTTTGTTTTTTCAAAAATTAAATAATTATAGGAAAGCGTGTACAATATGCTTTTTTATGTTGCCAAAAAGAATATATCGGACCCTTGATAGACGTGGAGATGTGGTAACGTGTAGTGTTTCAATGCTAAAATATTTTGGATCTAAACATTATGCTTATTTTGCATTTAAAAAATAAAGTTATTCTTACTGCTTAATTTAATGTTGTGTTTTATTTATTTGTGCTTACGCAATTTTGGGATCTTTTTCTATAATGTGTTTATTTATATATTACAGTTTCAACGATAAGTAATGTGCCCACATTATATGTTTTAATAAAATAGTTATTGTTATATATTTTATGTAAAATAATATAATCTTTTTCTTATTATCTGTCTATATGTATAATAAAGTGTGTTTATATATATATACATACATATAAACAATAGATCAAAGAAAAACTTGTCTTATAATAAGAATCGCAATAACAATAAATAAAAAAAATTCAGCTAATGATTCACACATATATGGTTGCATATCTGCCTATAATATACAAATATACAAAAAACATTTGATGTTTCACGTAATATTGGCGTAAAAAGCATGAGGTTCACCGTATGATGGTAGGTTCACAACAATTATCATAAAAATTTTTGAGTTTCTATAAGGTTTTCATGCATGTACTTAGGGGTGTGTAAAATAACCGAACCCGAATAACCCACCCGAACCGAACCTTATTCGGGTTAAATGGGTCGGGTTATTCGGTTTTGTTAATCGGGTTAAATGGTAACCAAATAAGGTTTTCGGTTCGGGTATCGGGTGGGAATCAAAAAATTCGGGTTACCCAAATAACCCGAATAACCCATATATCAATAATTAAAAAATTAATAATAATAATATATCATCCCATCTTGGCATCTTGCGTCTACTTTAGTAAATATGTAGGTTTTTACTTTTTACAAACCAAAAACACGTCTCTTTTCGACTTTTCCACGGTTCCTCATATATAGAATATAAATATTAAATACTTAATTTTAAACTTTTTAACCCGCTTAACCCGTTTTACCCATTTTACCCAACTCATTTAACTCATTTAAACAATTTTATAGAGGATTCTATTTTTATACTAAAACCGTTTAACCCAAACCGAATAACCCGATACCCATTTAACCCAAAACCGATTAACCCATTCTCTTATTTGGTTCGGGTTCGGGTAGTTAACATATACCCTCATACCCGAATAACCCGAAACCCGTTTAACCCGCCCGAATAACACCCCTACATGTACTCATGTATTAACCACACATATGCAATATATGTATGAATAATGATTTCAAAAATCATGAATCATATTTTTATGGTTTTTATTATGAGATAGTATTCATTTTTGTGTGTGTTCTAGACAATTTTATATCCGTAGGAAGGGGTAGGACAATCTAAGGATTAAAGATGTAATAATTACTTTTCAAAACTATATTTTTATTGAAATTTGCTGGGTTAAAAATAGACGTGACAACTTGAACCTTATTATTTAAGTATCTCATGTAGTACACGGCTAATAAAATAGTATTACCATTGAATTGCTATAGCTGTTTTAGATTTGAAAAGTAAGTTGCCGGATTTATTTGGTTGATTTTCTATTAACTGTAACAATTTTCTTTTGAAAATGGAAAATGATTGTAGTTTCACATAAACTAAAACCATAATCTTACTCTAGTTTTAATCAAATTGATTAATTATACCTACATACGTAAACAAAAGTAAAATTTTATTATAGTGTATTATCCTATTGAAAAAGTCTATTATTTATGAGTAATATTAGTATGTGGTCGTTCATAGCCAAACCAACATTTAATGCCACCAAAAATTTCTAAACATTAGTCACTTTTTATAAGCTAGACTAAGTGGTTGTTTGTTTCCTTCTTAATGAAATCATTAATAAGTCATTCGAAGGTAAAATGACTTGTTAATGGAATCATTAAAAGGTAAAGAAACATGGTCTAAATCCATTTCGTGAGCAGTGATGGTCCACGGAGATGAACGGATGGAGTATGGTGGTAAAGTGTCACTGGTGACAGCAAATAAAAAGATGAGGTAGAGAGATGAACAATTATAGTTGCCTACGAAATTAACGAGTGACTGACTTTCTTCGTCCTCCACCGTTAGTCCGTTACTCGTTTGAAACAAAGTGGACGAGAGAAAGTACAATTTGAGATAAACACGTTTACGTTTTTCGAATGTTATTGATGAATTTCAAATATATATTTTATGTAGTTTTTGATTTACCATATGTAATTATGAAAGAAATATATTCTTATTCAAGTATAATTCATAAAAGATACTAAAAGAAAATACAAAGATAAAGTTTTATGGATGAAAAACTACATTCCAATATCTAATGGATTAACAAAATTTAAAATGTCGCTTTCCATTACAAGGAAACCGAAGTTATTAGTGAAACTATTATAATAGGCTATTGGGCCGAATAAACCCATCAAGTGTTTTTTAGTTTTTATAACAAATTAATTAAGATGCATGATGGGCCGGGTCATAATATAAGATGATATATCACTCGTTTACGGTAGCTGTGTTCCATAACCATGGAAATGGAAGGAATCGCATGGGAAAGGAAAGAAATAAGGAGAAATCAAACATCAAGTGTGTTCTTTTGATGTTTTTTACGGAGGAAAAGAAAGGGAAGGGAGGGAAATCACCCTCAATTTCAATCATCCCAATTTTGAGAAGATTGAAGAAAATTAACTAAAAGCTTGCAACCCATGTTCTTCAATCTTCAACCAGTCTTCTTCTTTTCTCTTCTTCTCCCTTCCTTTCTCTCTCACAGATCCCTTTCCTCTACTTTAATGACTTTTTTGTGGAACACAGCGTTACAGATTAACCCTCTGTTCTCGAACAGATTTAAACGGATGAAAGTGGGAGAAAGCAAGAGAAAGGGAGAGAAAATAAAAAAAAAACATTGTGTTCTTTTATCATATTCAAGGAAGGAAAGTAAAAGAAGAGGAAAGAAAATATGAAAGGTTTTCTTCTCAAATGTTTCCTCCCAAATATGGGAAGAAAGTGAGGGAAATAAAGTTTGTCTATGTAAATTACAAAGAAACAAAAACTTTTATTTTCTTTCCAACCTTTTCAAGAACACAATTTTTCTTTCATTCATCTATCTTTCCTCTTGATTCAAGAACACAAACACAAATATTATTTTCTTTTCTCTTTCTTTCCTCCATGTTTCTTTCTCTTCTCTTCTTTTCTAATTCGAGAACAGAGTGTAAATAAAAAGAGAGAGAGAAAGGGGTATGCGACTATGCGTATAAAGAAAGAGAGAGAGTGTGTATGCGTGTAGAAAGAGAGAGGGAGTTTTTATTTTTAATTCAGACATAAGGGTGGCAATTTTAACTCATTTAAGCAAACGAGTCAAACGGGTTGACACCCAAAAGTCATAAATTTTACATAATTATGAATTTTTTTTTCAAGAACAATTTGTTTAATATACCGTTTTATAAATTTTCATGTTTAAAAAAAGTGATGTTCTATCTTAATTTTTTACAATGAATCATTTAACTGTTCGGCCCGTTGGATCAAAATTGTCACCTCTATTCAGACATCATCATTATTAAATAAAAAAAAGCATGTGTCTAAATAAGATTGGTATAACCGTTTACTGGTTTCCATATGCCCCAAACCGATAATAAAATTAAAGTGTATGTAACATAGGGGTGAGCGACGGGTACCAATTCCCGAACCCGAATCGGTACCGACCGATACCGAATTAATATATTCGGTTCGGTATTCGGTTTTAAATTAGCTAAAAATTCGGTATTCGGTACTCTCGGTTCGGTATCCGGTTTTTAAATTAGCTAAAATTCGGTATTCGGAACCGAACCGGCACCATATAAAATTATACGGTTCGGTATTCGGTTCTTTCAAAACTAATAATTCGGTTTCGGTATTTTCGGGATCGGTACCGGTTCGGTTCGGTACGGTCCGGTACCCAGCTCACCTCTAATGTATCATATATTCATATGTGTAAAAAAAATGCATTTACCATACAAATTCATTTTAAAACATACATTAATAGGTAATAGAACTCAAATGACATTTATTATTGTCTGCATGTTAACAATTTTTTGTAGACTTGTTTCTTATATTTTAGGTTCAACAAATTTTTGATATGACTATGCAAGTTTAGCTTTAGAAACTCCTTTTGATTTTTTTCGACATTTTTGTTCGTCAAATTGCCAAAAATTAAACACCATAAATCATAAGTAGGTAGATATGATAAGTGAGATCGACCATATACACATGGAGCAAATAATTATTATTTTAATTGGCGATAGTTGCCAAACAAATAATAAAATAAGAATTAACTTATGAAAGCAAGTCAATTGATCGATTATCGATTAAAGAATCAAGATTGCAACTTAGTAAGATTATTAAGAAAATGATAGAAACATGCAAGAACACAGAATGACTTCAAAATTAGGGTTTAGATGGATTGTGGATAATTGAATCTATCAAAATCATACCTTGGACACGAATATTGTCATAAACAACCCATATTTTTAAACTAGGGTGATCTGGCATGGGAAGTAACATGCCTATGACCAAGGTTGTCAAGATCGAGATCTTACCTAGGATTGTTTTTGTCATTGCAAGATCGGGATCGTAGGATCGGATCGGGATCGTAAGATCCTACTGGAATTAAATATTATATATCACAGTATTGTATCATAAACAAAAGAGAGTCATTTCCTACTCATTTTTTCAAGGCATGTATATAGTGCCTCTTTGATGAAACAAGAATCACAGTCATGAGTAGGACTATATTGGTACATTGGATTCAAAAAATATGCGGCTAGATGGAAGGGCCTAACGATCCTACGATCTTACTAACGATCCTACGATCTTACTAACGATCCTACGAAAACAAAGCGTATGTAGGATCGGATCGTCGTACGATCTTACGATCTTACTAACGATCCTACGATCTAGCTTACGGTCCTACCCAAAATCGATTCTACTAGCGATCCTGATCGAAATCCACTTGTAGGATCGTACGATCCTACGATTTAAATCGCGATTTTGATAACCTTGCCTATGATGCATCTTATGATAAAACAATAATAGAAAAGAACGAAAAAATACATTCAAATCAATAATCACACAAAAAACGAAATAAACATACCATTCGTGACCACAATACACTAAAAGAAGGACATAAATACTTAGCTAATGAATAAACTCATGAACGATAGTCGAATGAATCATCAACAAACTCTTACGAGGACTTGAAATTGTTAGAATCATGCCCTTTGTTGTTGGATCAATGGCTGGAAGTGACAAAGCGAAGATGAAGCCAAACCACATCCCTAACAGTCAAGTTCTCGTAGCATCTACTTCTCTCCCAAATTGAATGGGGCCTTTTGGGGTGACGAATAACATAAAGATTAGTTCTTGGCTCCCAGGAATTCTTATTTAAACTCTCCTTTGGCTTAAATAATAACAACAAAAGCATCAAAATCTATTTTTTTTAACATTTACACAGACTTAGGTACACCATTATGTACCCTTTTGCTCATGGGTTGTTTTCTACTATTTTTGGTACGCAATCTTGGGCACGTTTTGGGGGTGGGGGCAATTTGCTCACCTGATTTTGCTCCACTACTCAGTTTTGCTTCAAATTTTTATGTCTTGTTCAGTATTTTGTTCTAACTAGGTAGACAAGAAATCATTAATAATATCACATTATCATTTTTAGATCATACAAATCACTCTAATTAACACTATTTAACACATAAAGATATGAATCAAACAAAAAATTTGTGCATTTAATTTTATTTTCATGTTCGTGAAGGTTAACACTGGTAAGTTATATAAATCAAATAATCAACCTCTTAAAGCACCGAATAAGGAGCAATTGAGACTTGGAATAGTTGACAAATACACTTTGTGTAATTAATATTAGTAATATAAACCTGTAGCCAAGTATTATAAAATAGACATTGTATCTCAATATCAGGATCATAGTCGGCCTTTGAGGGCGATTGGCTATCTCAGTATTTATCCCAGTGATTGATCCGGTAGCTACTTTTGGAGCATTTTGATTTGCAGTAACAATTTTTGATTAAATAATTGATCATTTACATACCACTTGGTTATTATAAGAATTACTTGACAATCCATCTTTTAATAAAATGCTTTCAAGTGTTCTTGCACGTATCACATGACTTGTCTACATGATCATATGCAGGGTGTAGTCCCCTTTTCACATGCATGCATGACTTGATATGATATAGTATTACGATGAATAAGTTATACGATTGGGAGTGTCGCCTTTTTATATATACATGTTGGGGTGTCGTTCCCCTACTTACGAATCTTAGGGGTGACATCTCCCATCTTTCACATGTATTCTTATTTATCATGCATACGTACTCTTATGCCATTATCTAGTTACTTTCTAGGTCGTAGGCTTACCACGTTTGTGAATTTGTATTAAGGGAAGTCATGGTAAGAGAAGGAACTCGGAGCACTCATATTTCCTCTATAACATAAGGACGATTAATTATGATATTCAAAAAATTATTTCGTTGTGATATCCATAGCTAGCATAATTTGGGTCGGGTAGACCAAGTCGCATTTGTGGTTATGTAATTACTTTGATGAAGTTTAGATGTTGATGAATCATTAAATGCTATAGAAAAGTTTTAGTTATCCCTTATTTTGAGGTGTGTGCAATGTAAATCCTGTAATGGTCGTCCTATTACAACGAGTGTTTCATGTGACCTGCTGGGGGTGGGGTGGTGATAGCCGGGATCAACAACTATAAGACAAGAGGAAGTATGCATATGTTTATTTATGTTTTGGTTTTAGTTTCTTACTTAATAATAAAAATAAGTACTACATATTAAATAATATATTAATAGGGACCATAATTATACATATTCAAAAGGATAAAATTGTCATATTAAAAAGTTGAATGAGTCAAATTGTATAACAGACTAGGGTCCATGGGTACGGTGTACAATAGTTTGGAAATACTAGGGACTAAACTTATAATTTTAATCAAAACAAAATGGCCAATAATTGCATTTCATTATTTTATTGGAGTTAGTTTGCAATTAGGTTTGGGTATTAAAGGTAAAGTATCCAACCTATTTCAAGTTTACATTTACGTGGCAAAATTTCAAAGAAATTTTAAGGATTATTATTACAGACCTATCAGTTTTCATATTTGAAAAGAGAAAGGAAAGACATTATTTCACTTAACGTTTCACCATCATTCCAAACCAAAATTTGTCAATCTCTATTACTCTCTTATTATATAATTATCATGTGTTTTTTGTTTTCTAAAATCCAAACCAAAAGACAATTACCACAATCTTGAAACCTAATTTAAAGATGTCAATGGATAATGATCTAAAATATTTCATCTCATCCACCCTATCGGCTCACCCTACCACACTTCACCTATCTATAATTACCAATCCATTGTCCTTCTATATTACTACCTACCTATCCTACTTTACATATCATAACCTACTATCCACCCTTACACCCACCTAAGCCACCAACCTTCCTCTACTCTACCATACCTCTATTTATGTACTTACCATATCCTACCTTATCCTATCCATTCTTACCCGACCATACTTCATGCACATCCGCACTCGCACCTACTATCACCCACCCACCATACCGTACCCTACCTAACATTACCTCTACCCTACCCACCATTATCATGTCCTTTAACCCCCCCCACCCCACGCACCCACCCAATCCTATCCTAGCTATGCATATACGTACATACACTACCTTATCCAACCCACTTGAGCTCACATAACGCATCTCTATCCAAGCCCCACCTACTCATTCTACTATAGCCTACTCCTTCCCAACCCCATCCACCCACCCATCTTACCCTACCTCACCTCACCTCACCCCAATCCCTACTTACCATACCTTACATGTTTCTTACTCACCTACCTACACCTACCTAATCCTACGTTATGTTACCCCATCTTCATCCGAACTTACATACACCTACTTACCCAACCCCATCTATCCTCCTAAATCCACCCTACCCCTATTCCAACCCATCTGATTCTAATTTACCTTAAACTACCCATCATTACCACACTCATCCTACCTTAAATTACCTACATAAGCCACCCTACTTACCTATACTTATATGTCCTACCCTATTTATAATATATTTGTACTATTTTTGTAAAAAAGCAAGAAAAAAAATATTATAAACAAATGGTAATTTGGTTATATGTCGGGATATACATCAAATTCCTTGACAGATTTAAAAAATATAATCTTATAAATTACAGGATTTGAAATGTTGTAGACCAAATACATGCTACAATTCAAATCATGTCACATCAAAATTGTGATACAAATGACATATTTGTGTTTATAAGTTTTAATATCTATCTTTATAGTTTCCGTTTAGTATTTAGTATTTTAAAAAACTATAAATCTTATTACGCAACTATATTAACTTGATTTTTGTAGTTTATTTTAAAAATCTAATTTTAAATATTAAGGGAGAATTTCATATATACCCCTCCAAACTTTTATAATATCATATATACCCAACCTAAAATTTTAATATCATATATATCCCTCCTAAATATAATAATATCATATATACCCAATTTTAATTATTAATATCACATATATCCCTCTTAAACATCATCAATATCATATATACCCAAATTCATTAATTTAATTATTTTAAAACATTTAAAACTCATAATTAATATTACTTATTAATTAATGACCATTATACCCTTACTCATTTCTTCTTTCAACTAAACTTCAAAATATCATATTTATCCAACTAAAATTAAAATATCATATCCCTTTTAATAATTTTATATAATTTATTTTTTTAAACTTTACTAAATAAATTCTTCAAACTAAAACAAATTAACACTGAAAAATAAAAATAAAAAAGTTGTATTACGTTTTTGTTCGTTTGTAATCAAATCATATCGTTTTATTATTTTTTCGTATTTATTTTTTTCTACAGTAATCTATATACAATTAACTGATTACATATTATGTTCTTTTTTTCTTTTTCTTTTCGAACTTTATAGTTGCATCACTTTTTGTTTTTTTTTTTAATTTAGTATATATATTTTTTGTTTTCTAATACATTAGTTTTTTTTTTCAAGTTTGCATTTGTTTTATAACTATTGTTTATTTAGCTTACTTTTTTAATTTTTATATTTAATCTAGTATCTGAGTTATAACTTGTTATCCGATGTAATTGGTTGTGTATATTTTGTGTTAACTACAAGATTATATATATAATCTTATATATTTAAAGTCCATTTTTATAATAATTTGTTTAATAATTAGTTACTAGAAAATATTTAAATATTAAATGGTTGTCTAAAAAAACTGAATTTTTTACTAAATTAAATATAAAGATTTAAAAAAATTTAAACTAAATAAACAATAGTTATAAAACGAATGCAAACTTAAAAAAAAAATTGAAACTAATCAACAAAAAATATATACTGAATTAAAAGAATAAAATGCGATACAACTATAAAATTCTAAAAGAAAAGAAAAAACGTAATATGTAATCAGTTAATTGTATATAGATTATCGTAGGAAAAAAAACAAATAAGAAAATATAGAAATACGATACGATTTGATTACAAACGAGCAAAAACATGATACAATTTTTTATTTTTATTGTTAATGTTAATTTGTTTTAGTTTGGAAATTTTATTTAATTGATAAATATGATATTTGGGTAAGTATATATTTCGAAAACTAAGTAATTATATAAAACTAGTTTATGACCCACATATTACGTGGATATTTTTAATTAAATTTAGTTATATATAATATGCATAAGTAAAAATAAAAACAAGAAAAAACAATGATTGTGCTTATCTTTTATTATTTAAAGATAGAAAATAGAGTATATTTATCTTTTATAAAAATAATAAATTTTATTAATCTTTTATTTTTTACAATAATAAGTTGTAAGTATATTTTTTAGTGAAACGTAGAGACGTGACATTTGATATTCTTCTTTATTATATATAATAATAATTTCCACAACTAATTTAAATTTATACATTTGGATTTAATTATGATTATCATGGATGATAATGATAGATATTTATTTTAGGTAAATATTATGTTACAACATCTAATTTATTACTAATTCATTAATGAAATGTAATTAATTTAATGAAGTAAATTAAGAAAAAGAGGCAGGAAAATGAACTTTTCGTGCATTGTGAAAGTGACATGTGGCATGAAATGTTTTGCTTTATTATAATATATAGATATAGATATAGATAGATAGGTTAATCAACCCACATATTACATGAGTTGATTTAGAAAATACATATTTTTTATATTTTAATAAATTATTACAAAATTAATATATAATTAAAATAAAAAAAATTGAAAGCTAGTTAAATTAAAGATAAAAAATACTTAGTTGTTTGATATTAAATAAATAATATTATTATATTGTATTATTAAAAACAGATAATATGTGTTTGCAAAAAATGTTTCTTTTAATTTTTATTAACTTCAAATATGAAATATCAATGTAAGAAACAAAAAACTTCAATTATGTGAATGTGTATATATATTGAAAATGATAAAATATAAAAATGAAATATCTGAAAATCAATAATCAAAATTTATCATATTCACAATTGGAGTTTTATCAATTAAATTTAAATATTGTTAGCAAAATAATTAACAAAAAATTTTAACTTTATTTACTACACTTCTACATTTAAATCCAAATTTTTACATTTGAATTTAACTATGATCATTAAGGATAATAATGACACATATTTATTTTAGGCATATATTAATTTAATATTAATTCATTAATGAAAAAACTAAAATCAAAATTTAATGTAATTAAGTTAAGGTACTAAATTTGAAAAAAGAATTAAAAAAATGGCATATGTATAATTATTAATTTTAATTAAGGGTATAAGAGACATTTCATAAATAATTATGAGTTGTCATTAATCTGGACCATTGATTTCTTTCCATCCAATGGTCCAGAAACTCGATGTGCTTTTCTTATTATATATAGTATAGATTTGGGTAAGTATGATATTTGGGTAAGTATAAGATTTGATTACAACTAAGTAATTTATTTAGTTGATAAATATGATATTTGAAAGTTTACAAAAATAAATTATATAAAATTATTAAAGGGGACATGATATTTTAATTTAAGTTTGATAAATATGATATTTTGAAGTTTAGTTGAAAAAATAAATGAGTAAGGGTATAATAGTCATTAATTAACAAGCAATATTAATTATGAGTTTTAAATGTTATAAAAATAATTAAATTAATGAATTTGGGTAAATATGATATTAATGATGTTTAAGAAGGATATATGTGATATTAATAATTAAAATTGGATATATATATGATATTATGATGTTTAGGAGGAATATAGATTATATTAAAATTTTAAGTTGGGTATATATGATATTATAATGTTTTAGAAGGGTATATATGAAATTCTCCCAAATATTAAATAGAGTTAGTTGCATTGATGGTCATTTTACTAACCACAAATTGCATGTTTAGTTTTTTTCAAAAAAAGTTGCACTGACAATGTTTTAACTACCAAAAAGTTGCAAAGATGGTGCTTTCTCATGGATTCTGTCAGAAAGAGACGTTAAGTCAATGACATTTTTGTCTGTTAAGGATAAATGACTTTTTTATAATTTTTTCTTATTGTTACCATCATCATCATCATCATCATCATCATCATCATCATCATCATCATCATCATCATCATCATCATCATCATCATCATCATCATCATCATCATCATCATCATCATCATCATCATCATCATCATCATCATCATCATCATCATCATCATCATCATCATCATCATCATCATCATCATCATCATCATCATCATCATCATCATCATCATCATCATCATCATCATCATCATCATTATTATTATTATTATTTCCCAACAACCAGAAGTTAATTCTGCTCCCTCTCGAGATGTTTTTGAAAAGGGTCAGCCATCTAAAACTGACAAATGATTTTCATTTGTGAGTTTTATTGTTTTATGTGTTGTGGTTATTAATACTATGTTGTGGTTATTAATGTTATCTTATTATTGAGTTTATATTATTATTTTACGGGGCTGAATGGGTCATCGGGGAGATCTGTAAAATTTGCTTCTTTCTCTTTCTCTTTCCCTTTAATATCTATATATATAAACAATATTTGTAGTTATGGTTAATAATTTTATTGAGAGAAAAATAACATGTAAAATCATTGTATCAAGCTTTTAAATAATCTTCTGGTTATTCAATGATTACCCATATAAATTATTATTAGTATTTAACCGGGATGGTTCAACTGATCATGCTAAACTATAAAGTTATCATGGTACATGAACTTATGGTTTATGGCTACGTATAGTTTGATTTGTTGGTAAATGTTTCATAAAGTTTTCTCAAAATAATAAGATATATACATAGAAACATTTTACCTTTTGAGGAATCTTCTGGTCCTTCGATGAATCCCTTATGTGTACATTCAATATCATTTTGCATCATTGTTGTTCCTGGATGATCTAATCTGTTATGTCATAAACTCAATGTTCCAATATCATAATATTTCCTTTTGATTACCATGTGTGATTCAATCATATTCATATATGTATAATATAAACAGAACCAAATGTTCGTAGATTTTTAAGTATATGTTTTACATTCATGATACACATAAAAAATCTTTATTCTCTATTACCATAGTTTGAGTTTTATACCAATTTTGGGGCATATTGTTAAAACTCAACATATTTCTTTGCTTTATAATTAGTTTAATTTATCAGAAAGATCAGTAAAGTTGACTTCCTTTATTTTTCTTTTAAGAGAATCCTGATACAGCTTAGAGAAATGAGGCGATGTGCGACAAGTTCTTGGCCAATGGCCAATCATTCCATATCTAAAACAAAGATCTTCAGGATCCTGGGAAGAACTAGCTTTACATTCATGATACTGGAAAATTCTACATAGCGATTAAATCTATAGTATCATAAATTAGCTTTCTGTTAAGCAATTTTGATTCATGTATCGATGTCCAAAAATCTATGTTTCCGGATACGATTATTTGTTTCATGAGCAATTTTCGCCTTTTGTCACATGGACATGCAATAAGCTTATATATATTGATTTGTTCGGGTTTATTTAGTGTGAAATTGTTAGGCTGGTGATTTATGAATTGCTCTATTAATTGTATACTAGTATATTACCCGTGTACTACACGGAATAGTAGATAACTTATTTTTTCAAAACTATATATATTTCTGAAAAATTATTACAGAAACTACAAATATAACAACAATATTATACTGTTAAAGTGATTATAGAAAAAATATAAATTGGGTTAAATGTAAAATACATAACTAAAAATTAAATAATAACCAAAAATGAAAAAAAAAATTATAGAAGCTATGAAGTTTAGATAAGAAGCCAACATGTGAGTTATAGACTCAAATTTAAATTTGAAATCCAAAATAATAGGAGTTGTAGACTCAAATTTATATTTGAAATTCAAAATAATAGGATGATGTTTTATTTCTAGATTAATTTAATTAATGCAATTATTATTTTAATATGGATATTATAGATTATACACGTGTCGTATCCACGTTATGCCAAGTGGCATTCTAGTTAGGTGCTAAGTGACATCTATTTACTCTTTTAATAGAATAGATAGATTAGATTGTTAATTAGGAATTGTTGTGCATGTGTTCAACGTGGACAATTGGCAAACTGTTAGAACTTATTATGTTAATTATTTGGTTAATCCTAATTTATTTGATGTTTTTCGTTTATATTAATTAATAGCTTATTTTGTCACGTCAAGTAAGTTAATTAGGGCCGGGCACACATGGTTTTGAATTCTTGAATCATCGCCCATAGTAAGAGGCCGTAAGAATGAAATTCCAATATATCAAGTTCTGTAATTATTTGTGTTCGTGTATAGAGGTTTTTCAAGGTTTTCCGATGCATGTTAGTTTTTCATTGACCCTATATATATATATATATATATATATATATATATATATATATATATATATGTATATATATATAGGGGTGGGTTCAATGGAAAACCACTATGCACCTGAAAACTATGGAAACCTACGCAAACCGTCCGATTTGGTGCATTTCATGAAAAACGCGGTGGCATGATCGTAAATAAGGTGATGCATCACACGGAATTTTGATGCATCACGCGGAAAATTTGATGCATCACGTGAGATTTTGATGCATCACGCGGTGAATTTGATGCATTTGTGGTGGTGCAGTGCGGTTTTCACAAGTTTTCAGGTGTATGGTGGTTTTCCACTGAACCCCCTATATATATATATATATATATATATATATATATATATAGGTGGGTTCAATGGAGAACCTCAATGCATCGAAGAATCTTGAAGAACCTCCATGCACCACCGCAAATGCATCACAATTCCCCCGTAATGCATCATTATTTCCACGTGATGCATCAAATTTCTGCGTGATGCATCGATTTCTACATTATTTCCACGTGATGCATCAATTTTCCGCATGATGCATCGATTTCTACGTGATGCATTTCAGTTTTTCTAGCGATGCATTGTGGTTCTCCAAGGTTCTTCGATGCATAAGGTTCTCCATTGAACCCACCCCTATATATATATATATATATATATATATATATATATATATATATATATATATATATATATATATATATATATATATATATATATATATATATATATATATATATATATATGGGTGGGTTCAATGGAAAACCACTATGCACCTGAAAACTATGAAAACCTACGCATACCGTCCGATTTGGTGCATTTCATGAAAAACAAGGTGGCATGATCGTAAATAAGGTGATGCATCACACGAGATTTTGATGCATCACGCGGGGAATTTGATGCATTTGTGGTGGTGCAGTGCGGTTTTCACAAGTTTTCCGGTGCATGGTGGTTTTCCATTGAACCCTCCATATATATATATATATATATATATATATATATATATATATATATGTTCAATGAAAAACTAACATGCATCGGAAAACCTTGAAAAACCTCCATGCACCACCACAAATGCATCAAAATCCCGTGTGATGCATCATTATTTCCACGTGATGCATCAAATTCTCATGTGATGCATCAACTTCCCGCGTGATGCATTACGATTTTCTTGCGATGCATTTTGGTATATATATATATATAGGGTCAGGTTCTATGAGGCACCTGTATGCATTGTGTAGTTTAGGAACCTGTATGCACCGTTAGATCTTGAATTTTAATGGTTCAGATTGCAGTGGCAAAAGGGTAATTAACTTGAAAATGGGTGCACTGGTGCATAAATTCTAGCGCACGGAAGGGCAAAATCGAAAGATGCTTGAATTTAGAAAATATTCTATCCGAATCTGAACAAACATGATGCATCTTCATCCAATTTATTGGATTCGTCTTCAAACACGATGCATCTTCATCCAATTCAATTTCAAACATGATGCATTTCGACAATATTCATCCTCGTCTTTGTTCCATCATTATGCATCACCAAAATCGTGATGCATTTCGGCCATATTCATCCTCGTCTTTGTTCCATCATTATGCATCACCAAAATTGTGATGCATTTCGACATTTAAACGTGTTAATTTCGTGATGCATCTCTGAAATTTAAACGTGTTCATCAACGTCTTCAATGTGTTCATCATTGTCGTGATGCATTGCTGTTGTGCATCATGTTTGAAACAACCAATATTTTATTTAGTTTCCTAAATAAATGATTAATATAAAATTAAATCTTATAATTTAACAATATATTATTAAACATTCCCAAAATGCCCTTAATGCACCCTTTGTAAACAAGCAATGCATTTTTGGTTCCCATTTGGTTCCCAATGCATATGGTGCCCCATAGAACCTCTCTCTATATATATATATATATATATATATATATATATATATATATATATATATATATATATATATATATATATATATATATATATATATATATATATATATATATATATATATATATATATATATATATATATATATATATATATATATATATATATATGTATATATATATATATAGGGAGGTTCAATGGAAAACTACAATGCACCTGAAAACTTGTGAAAACCGCAATGCACCACCAAAAATGCATCAAATTCCTCGCTTGATGCATCAAAATCCCGCGTGATGCATCAAATTTTCCACGTGATGCATCAAAATCCCGCGTGATGCATCACCTTATTTACGATCATGCCACCGTGTTTTTCATAAAATGCACCAAATCGGACGGTATGCATAAGTTTCCATGGTTTTCACGTGCATGGTGGTTTTCCATTGAACCCACCCCTATATATATATATATATATATATATATATATATATATATATATATATATATATATATATATATATATATATATGGAATGAGTTGAATGGAAAATTAATTAGAATTAAAGCAATTGACCTTGATAGTTGCTTATAGATGTAAATGAAATGAAATTAAAGGGGACATATAATATATAGACTTATAAAATACACATTTGGCAGACCACAACAGTTTGTAAATTCAAATGGGGGACAAGATCCATCCATGAAAGTGATGAAGATTGAAGCTGTAAAGCTGGAGTCTTGTTTGCTGTATCCACGTGACATCCAAACTCCATCTATTCATTTTAATTCTTAATATCATTCATTCTGCAAAAATAATGCATGCAGCTAGACTTATATATTTTATTATCCTCACTCTCATCTCTTCAAACATGATTAATTTATTCAAACACTGCAGGTACTTAATAATATGCATACGGTACAAGTATATATATATATATATATATATATATATATATATATATATATATATATATATATATATATATATATATATATACGTATCTGCAAACACTAATCTTAATTAATTAATATTCGTATCTTCCAACCCTACTTTACATTACTTCATAGAAGCTTTCTTCACAACTTTTTTAATCTTTGGGTGCTTGCTGTAGATTAATTTGCCTTAATTAACCTGCCACTGCACTTGATATTGTATGACCACATCCAAAAACATCTCTCATTCAGCAAGTTTAATAAACAACATTTCAGTGCTAGTTGATTAAAGTTCCGTTTATTAATCTCTTAATGGAATCATTAAAATGTCATTTATCTTTGAATGACTTCTTATTGATTCCGGTAAGAAGCTAGTAACAGACACACCCTAGATGGAACTATTATGAGGGTTATTAAAATGACGGTTCTATTAATTAAGAAGTAATCAGCAAATAAAGCCTTCATTTAATATGTATAAGATTCCAGACAGAGCATCTATTAATTAATACGGATCTATTTGAGTAAAATGTTTTTATATTTATGTATAAGAGAATAAGAATTCCTCTTTTTTAGGTGCTTAATTGGGATTTTGAATTTTTGAGTTTGAACTTTATGCTTGGATATTACCCTACCTAATCAATACCAAGAAGGCATCAAATGAAAAAAGTATACACTAATTAAATATGCGTACTAAATAATTAAGAAAATAATCTTGATTTGACATAGAAAAATCAAAATGAAACCAGAATAAATAGTTTTGAGAGACACCCTTTAATTTGTAAATTAGAATGTTTGTATAACTTTCATGATACAAGCAATTAATTAATTAATTTTGTACAGAAAGAGTAATTATAATATAATCAATACAAGCAAATTTTTGAAAATCTATATAATTTTTCAAATAGAAAAGAGTGATATATAAGATAAAGATATCCATACATGTGTGAGTGTTTAAATGTCTTCGAATAAATCTCCAGCCAGCAGCCCCTTCTTTTAGACCATATACACGCATCCAGCTAGCTCATCCTAGACATCAGATGTTGATGAACCCTCGTACAGAACTTCGTCCACTTCTCTACGATGAAAATTCCGGTGGCAGCCACAAGCAGCACACGCAACAGCGGCCGTTGTACCTTCTTCACCACTTGCCATGAACTCCCTGCAGCCGTCAACAGCGTACCCTCCGATGTTGGCTGCATGATTCTTCTGGCACTCGCCGTAACGAACCCTTCGAATCATTGAGGCACTCGAAGTTCTATTAGAACTACTCTTTTTAACCACTACTTGACGTTTCTTCATTCCACCACTTCAATCCTCTCTCTTTCTCTCTCTCTAGAAGTTTTATGATTAGAGGAAGAGAGAGGGAGAGAGTTTTGTGGAGTGTGTGTAGCTATGTAACAAACCCTAAAGCATGTATTCATGCCATTTTATAGTTTGATTAATTTTCGACAAGATGAATTTCCCACTTGGGGATGGAAAAAAAGAATTATGCCATGAAGGAGCATTATTGAAGCACTATGTGATGTCTTCTGATTTCTTTTGGCTTCAGTGGTTATTTAATTAGGGCAAAAGAGTGATCTCGAGGCATCTAGGTTACTTTCTTGAGTGGCCACTCGTGGGTTGACACGACATCAATGAGCAAAATCAAGTTTATGTGTCAACAATTCCCACCACTTAGAAAAATTTCAGTTTAATCGATGCTTAGTGCCATAAATATTGACCTCAAATTGATTAGACATGGCATTATAATCGCACTCAAAATTCAAAAAAAGTTGAATCTTTCCCTTAATATTTATTAATCCACGGATTGAATCAGTAAATCAATAGTTTTCTTGAAGTGGAACTTTCTTTTCTGACTTAAGGAGCATATACATATATATAATTAAACAATTGATCAGGCCGGATATATTAATTTATTAGTCTAATGCAGAACCCGAACCAAAATATATATTTATAATATCTAATTAACTGTAGATTGTAGAATACGAAAGGAATATTGCTAGTTTGGGACATAAAATATATTGATGATTGATTTTCTTTTTTATGATTATACAATATATTAAGGCAAACATAAAATATAAATTTATAACTCAAGACAGTAGTAATCGTTAATATATATGATTTGATTGATCGAGATATTTGATGTGAATAATATGTATGCTCCATTTATATTGGGACCAACCATGCCCCTTTTTGCCCTCTAAAATATACCCTATATCTACCAATTAAATGTTTACTACCAATGACCAAACTTAGTAATATATAAATCATTATGTTGGCCATCATTGTATGTACGTTTTCAATCACACATCCAGGGAATAAAAATTTTAGTTCGGCCATGGATTATATATAAAGGTTAAATGTCAACAAAAGTGGAGCATTCAGGGAGGCTAGCTGCCAGTTTTCTTCTCTTCTTTAGTAAAAGGTTTACCGTTTAAAGAAAAAATATATAACACATTATCAAAGATTGCATCAACAACACTAATTCAGTTTTGATCACTCCATCAATTGCTCGATCTTCTAAAAAAAAGAGGTGTGGTTGTCTAGTTGAAGTTAATTGAGATGACCGACAACTACTTATTTAACAACTCAAGAGGTCATTTTATCTTTAGGGTGCGTTTGGTACGGAGAAAAGAATTGAGAAGAAATGGAAATGGAAATGGGGGAGAAATGGAATTGAGGAGAAATGAAATTGGGTGGAGAATTGAAATTGTGTATCTTGTTTGATATCAACAGAGAAATAAAGAGGAGAAATGATGGCTCAGGTGGAGTAGAGACACAAAACAGTCAATTCTCACAATTTCTCTACCAAATGGAGAGAATTGCATTTCTCCATATTTAGCCTTCAAATAATTCCCAGAGAATTCAATTCTCCGCTCAAAAATTGAGAGCATTTCTTCCAAACAAGAGAACTCACAATTCTCTTCCCTCAAATCTCTGTACCAAACAACCCATTAAGGTATTTATAAGGTTGGGATATGAAAATTAGTTTTGTTCACTTGTATATTAATTGTTGCCTCAAAGAAAAGATCCTAGAGAAAGAAAACATGTTTGCACACAAACTTTCATTTGATGCGCCAAACCATGTTTTTAACACAAAGAAAAATAGATAAAAGTTAAAATATAGTAGGTTAAATTACAATTTTCGTACTAGCTAGTGGTTATATATATAGTTATCCTTAATTTCACGTTGAAATTACAATTTCAGAATGATTCCCGTTTTGTTATGCTTTGTGTCCTTTGACCAGTCAATTTTTTTAAAATGACTATATTATCCTTTTAACTTTGTTTTAATTTTGATCCCTAACCAATTACTTTTTCAATATTATTTTTAATTACTTTTTATAACTACTATTATTTATTTGATATTTAGTCTTTTTCTTATCAAAACAATATAACTAAAGTAATAACTTTTTAAATACGTTGTCTATTATTATTGTTATCATTACTATTATTATTCATGTAATAATTTATTTGATATGGATTAATTATCGACTTAAAAAATATTAGTTCCAAATGACGGTATAGCTATTAGTGTAATATTGGGTCCATTGACCATTGGGCTTTTAGGGTTTCGCATTCTAGGGTTTTGTAGTCTATATATAGGGTTATGGTTATGTTTTCTATTGCTTCAATTGTATTGTATTATTCTCTTGTTTGCATAATAAACCCTTTAATCATTCGGCTGGTGATCCTACTGATCGTAAGAGTGATGGGTATGGGTATCTTTCCCATACCCATCTTTCTGTACACGTCAGCGCCACATCAGCTTTTCTCTCTCTACCTTTCCCATCTTTCTAAGGTGAAAATACTCATCTTTCTATTCCTTTCCATTTTTCTTAATTTTTTTAAAATAAATTCATTTTATAATATTCATTTTAATTAAAACTAAAATAATTAATTTCATAATATTTAAAAGCTTACATAATAAAATTACGAAACTAAAAAATAAAAACTTACGAAACTAAAAATTAAAAAAAATTACGAAACTAAAAACTAAAAAATTATATAACTAAAAAAATTACGCAACTAAAAACTAAAAAATTACGAAACTATAGTTGTCATCCCCAACGCTCCGCAATTCTTTGTTTGCATTGTAATACAGCTTGCAAAGCGTTACCTTCCAAATGGTCGTGTGGCCGAATGAAAAACTCCAAGTCTCGTTCTTGTTGTTGTTCATTTAGTGACGCTATGTACGCCTGATGTTTTTGTGACTGTTCATTCAGTGCCGCTATGTACGTCTGATATTTTTTCTCTTTCAAATCATTTTCGTAGTCCATTTTTATTTGTCTCATTTCTTCAAGTCGTTTTCGATGACGTTTCTTATCTTCAACATCGTCGACGTGAGAAGTTGAAATCCTTTCGAATTGTGTGTGCATCTCTGGGATGTTGATGCTGGTTTTTTCCCCTTGCGGCGTGGTCGTTCAAGCTCCTGAATATCCTCGTCATCTTCCTCATCGTGAACACCTAAAAATGCCGCATCCGAAGACGGTGTTCCGATCGTGTTAGAATCGGAAGTTTTGGACCGCTTTCTTTGCGGCTCAAAAAAATCATCCATTTGTGGAACGGGGTTCCACTTTGGATGACGTCGAAGCACCTCCCAAGCTGATTGGTGTGGAAACGATTTATTTTTATTGAGGGCCTTGTATTGTTCTTGGGTGGTGTTGAAAACGTCGAAATCGTTTTCGCCGCTCCGTCGATTCGTCATATTGTTGTTAAACATGCCGCCAAATTTTGTGCAATTGCGGTTGGTGCGGCTAGTTCCATCAACTCGGCTATCAAAATTTTCGAGGATTCGTCCCCAAAAATTTGAACTTTTTTTTATTGTTTCCGGTAGTTGGATCTTTGGAAATATCAATCCAGGCTTCCGCCAAAGCCTTTTCTTCGATGGAGGTCCACATTTTTGGTTTCATTGGACCCTTTCGTGTAGACCCGTTTGCCGCGGTGTTTACGGGATTCGTCTCGTCGTCGTCGGGTTGAGTTTCGAGTATCGATTCAAGTTCGTCCTCGTTAACGGATGCGGGGTCCCGATAAGTAGAAAATGGTTCGAAACCCACGTTACATTCTTGCGAGAAATATTGTGGATTGGGTGGATTTTGCGACGAATATTGTGGATTGGGTGGTGATTGTTGGTAATATTGTTGAGGAATGGGTGGTGAAAATTGATATTGTGGAATGAGTGATGATGGATATGGTGAAAAGTGTGGTACGTATGGTGCCGAATAATCCGTTAAATTCGGTGGATAATTTTGCGGTGGGCGGAAAGGAGGGTTTGATCGAGAAGTCGGTTGTTTACCGCGTTGTCGACTTGCGGCGGGTTGTTTGCCGGTATTTCGATCCATAATTTAGATAAAGTGTATAGAGATTGAGAGATTTTTGTGGAAGAGATGAAAGTATATAGAGATAGAGAGATTTTTGTGTGAAAATGAATGAGAATGGAGATAGGTATTTATAGGGGAAAAAAGTATTAAATTTTTTTTTTTTAATTTTCAACGGACTTTTGACCGTTTGAGAGTGAACGTTGGCGCGGGGTCAAGCGGGGAAGGGAGGCCGGGCGGGGTGGCTTTTGCGCGGGGCCGTCGTGGAGGGGCGTTGTAGCCGCCGGCTTCCTTGCCATGTGGCAAGGCCGCTGGCCTCTGGCTTCACCATACCGGTCACTATAAGTCTACTACTGTGTTTTGCATCTTTCTTGGAGATTCTCTTGTTTCATGGAAGAGTAAGAAGCACAATGTTGTTTCTCATTCTTCTACTGAAGCTGAGTATCGGGCTATGGCTGCCACTACTAGCGAGGTTCTTTGGCTACGCTGGTTACTTGCTGACATGGGTGTTCGAGTATCTCAGCTTACCCCGATACACTGTGACAACAAAAGTGTTATACAAATTGCTCGTAATTCGGTTCATGAACGAAAAAAACACAATGAAATTGATTGTCACTTTACTCGTCATCATCTTCGGACAGGAACTATTTCCTTACCATTTGTTCCATCCGCTCTACAAGTTGCTGACATCTTCACTAAGGCGCACTCTGTTTCTCGTTTTCGTTTTTTGTCTGACAAACTCTCAATGCTCATTGTTGTGGCATTGTGAGTTTGAGGGGAGATATTAGTGTACTATTGGGCTCATTGCCCATTGGGCTTTTAGGGTTTCGCATTCTAGGGTTTTGTAGTCTATATATATAAGGCTATGGTTATGTTTTCTATTGATTCAATTGTATTGTATTCTTCTCTTGTTTGCATAATTAACCTTTTAATCATTCGGTTATATATTTGTCATCAATAGCAACATCAAATGACAAAATAATTATGTTAAACCATCCAATATGTTATATCTAAACATAAATGCATGTGTATACAAAATATGCATGCAGGGACAGATAGTATTTTTAGAGTCAAGCGAGCCCGATAAATTTTTATTTCGTCATTATATATATTGTCAATAGCACATCAGTCCTTGTTTTTTAATAAGGAACCAAGTTTTATTTTTCAAAAAGCACAAAGAGCCTAGTTTTTAAGAGAAATTTTAATAAAATGAACTTGATATGTGAGTTCTTTTATACCTTTTGTAGTAGTGTGATGATTTTTAAAACGATCCTTATAAAAATATGAAAAACCGATCCTTACAAACTTAATTTATTTCTGGATCCGCTGGTGTATGCATGTGGATGTATATGATTTTTTAATGGCATGTTGCTAAGGTCAAATGCATTTGATAAGTGATTTTAAACTCCGGAGTCATCGTCACAACTCACAAAGCATGAGTATAAAATCTAGTGTGCGTATATATTAAATGTGCATGAAAATGCATATTATATTGGTGGATCGTATTTTCCGTTCAACATATATATTTACAGAGGGCCAAATCCAAAGCGTGTGTGTAAGATTCAATAGACAACGAAAAAAGATGTGAATACTTTTCCAGAATATCTGTATCTGAATTGGCTTTGGGTGTGAAAGACTAAAGTGAGTGTTTTATGTTGAAAAAACACACATTTCTACATTTTATCAACACAATTGTTTATTAATATTAATATTTTGAATGACAATAATTATATTGAAACAAACTAACCAAGAAAACAAAGATACAAACCACATTCACATACTCTTTTGATCCACAAGATGAAAATAAGAAACGATAAATTAATAAAATACGTGATTATACATGTGTAATTATCTGAACTAGTAATTAAAGTCTAATAAATAGTAACAGTATATATTGATATTTAATTGATATTTTAAATGGGATATTGCTAAAATATGTCTTTAATTAATATTATATAAAACACTGTTAAAGTGAGTCTCTTAATATTTAATATAAATTTAAAATTTAACTCTAAATATTTTTCTATTAATTAAATGATACATTGCAAAAATGGACATTTAATTAATTTAAAAATAAGATATGGTTAAAGTTAGCATCTTCATATTTAATTTTGTATTTAATTTGAGACATTCTTAAAATAATAGTAACTCTTATTATTAAATGAATATTTAAATGAGATATAGCTACAATAATTTTTCTTAATATTTAAACTTATATATTGTTAAAGTTAGCTTCTTACTACTATATTATACTACTATATTACCCGTGTACTACGCGGATATTTGTAATATATATAAAATATAAAAGGTAAAGGTATAATTTTTTTTTGTTATACAAAAGTATATAAGAATGATATTATTATTTATTATGACCTATTAATTTTATATATTTCTAAATATATATGAATATGATTTACTTTCTTATATTTCTAAATATATCAATAAGTTAGTAGAGTATTAGCTTTTGTTTGATTTGATTTAATTTGAATTTAAAAGTAGGTTATATCAGATTTTGATAGATATAATTTAAATTTCTTTATTATTTTTAAAACCTATAAATATCACGTGTCAATTCATGGTGATAACACGTGCTTCACAATAAATGAGTATAGTTACTCTTTTACTAGTATTTATAGATTGGAAAAAACAAATTTTAAAAATAAATTAAATAGAAAATTGTTAGGTACATGTGGCAATCTCATGTTAAGCCAATTGGAGCTCTATCTAAGTGTCATGTGGCATCTAGTTAATTGTATAATAGAATAAATAGATATATTAACTGAAAAATACTAAACTTACAGAAATGGTTCCTATGGTTTACGCGAAATTACGGAACCAACTGATCGTTTATTACAATTTTGGTCACTACATTCACTGTTCCATCATAATTTTGGTCCCTCCCTCTAAAGTTGTTCCTTCCCCATCGTTAACTCCTTTCACATGCGTATCACTTGAGGATATTATGGTCATTAACCTAATTCCCTCTCTTTTTCTCCTTCTTTGGAAACCGTGGCCAAACACCCTAATAAAATACTCGACCTCTTCTTCACATTTCACTTACGATCCCTTATGTTTCAACCGTCTGATTTAAAGTTCTTTGTGTCGGTAACTTGAAGTCATTACAATGTGGTTTATTAGAAGTTCATATGATTATGTAGATGAGCAAATACTCTATGGTAAGTTAATTGAAACCTATGTTTGTTGTATACACTTTGTTCTTAGTAAAAATTTAATATGTACAAATGAAAGCCTGTATTTTTTTATTTGTGTTTGTTTACATTTCTTTTTACAGAATATCATCCTATGTTATTTATAATCACGCTTTTTCATGTTGGGGTTTTCAATAAGTTTACTGGTAGGAAAGATGTAATGGAATGATTGATTATATTGATGAAGTAGATTCTGATACATTTTCTATTTATGAGTTGAATGCTATGTTGAATGAAAAAGCAGATCATGTATTACCATTTCAAATACCTTATGTAGACCTAGACTGTGGTTTTAGAGCTTTAGCATGTGACCAAGATGTAGTGGAACTAGCCAAATATTTTAGAACAAACAAGATTATACATGTATATATAGAACAATGGGAGACCAAATTAAATACTTATTTTAAGTCTCTACAGAGTAGTAAGGTTGTAATAGAATAATTACCTGATGAGACTTCTTAGAACCAAGGAG
>JAANYP010001613.1:0-37500 GCA_020465985.1 Centrapalus pauciflorus | reverse complement strand
ATATATATATATATATATATATATATATATATATATATATATATATATATATATATATATATTCAACATTAGATATTAAAAGAATGTGATTACTATTGTAATTCATTATTTGAGAATTGTTATAAAGATTCAATGTTTATTTTTATATAGATCAATCGTACCGATCATGATATATGTGTGTGTGTGTGTGTGTGTGTGTGTATTCAAAAATCAGGCGTTATATTTTTTTGAAAAAAGTTATCCAAGTGTAAATTCAATAACATAATAGTGAAATATTGAATGTCGATGTAACATTATATATCATACATTCAACACCACATACATATCATAGAATAATAAAGAGTAAAAACTATGGTAAGAATTTATGCGCTAGAAACTAAAATTAAAATAATGTTAATTTCATAATTAATATATAATCCTTAGTGTTAGATTATAATCCTAAGGTTTATATTGGATCTACAGTCATACACCAAATTAAGGTTCTACAATGATTCTAACTCCACACACACACACACACACACACACACACACACACACACACACCACACACAACACACACACACACACACATATATATATATATATATATATATATATATATATATATATATATATAGGGAGGTTCAATGGAGAACATCTATACATTAAAAAAAAACTTTGGAGAACCACAATGCATTAGTAATGAAGGATTATGCATCATGATCATTGATGCATCACATGGTCATTTTGAGTCGAACCACTGCATTGCAAATGAAAACATAGTGTATCACACGAGAAAGTTGTGCATCATGATCACTTAATGCATCACGCGGCTGGTCCTGTGGTCTAAAGCGGTCTAGTTTTTGACCAGTTCGTTTGGTCAATCCATCGTTTTTATGGTTCTCCACAAAAACTAAATATATTTTTACCTATCTAGGAATCGAACTCTCAACTTCTTGTTCAATGGAGCAAGATTTATCCACTAAGTTACAAGTTCATCTATTATCAAATTTATTGACTTTTTTCTTTTAATAACAAACATACTTATTAATATATTAACTATATAAAACATTAGAGTAAGTTTGTTATTAAAATATATTAAAAAGTTATTTATTAGTAAAGTAAGTAAGATTAGTTTGTTATGAAAGTAAGTAAAATTTATTAAAGAGTAAGCTTGTTATTAAAATAAGTAAGTGAATAAATTTGATCATAATATATTGATTTTTAGCTAAATGGTTAAAGCATTGCTTGAAAGACCTAGGTTCGATTCCTAGGTAACTAATTACAAAAATGTATTTTGTGGATAGTCACAAAAACGATGGACCAACTTCAACTCAACGGACCGGTCCAAAAATCTAACCGACCTGACTTGGTCATGTGATGCATCAAGGGATTGACATGCACCATCCATCCGCGTGATGCATTATGCTTTTCTTTGCGATGGATTATTGTTTGACTCGGACCAATCATGTGATGCATTAAGTGATACACAATTCTTCCTATGTGACACAAATTCTCTAAGGTTCTACGATGCATATCTGTTTTCCATTGAACAATTTGTTTGAATGTTTGATTTATGAATTATTGACGATTATTGATTTTTTTTTTTTAAAGTTAGTGGTTTTATACTAACATGAAGTGATGAGCATGGTGGAGAAGTAGCCGGCTTGTAAGTAGTGAAAGGAATGCTCATTAGTAACAATTTTTATAATTTAATTTAACGAAATCCGTTTATATGAGTAAAGAATTTTTTTTCTTTCCAACATCTTAGTTTAAGTGCATGTATTGATAGGAGTAAATAAGTTGAATGCTTGACAATGATTTACAATTTTGTGTATTCATGACTTTTCAATATCTTTCGTTTTCAACTTCTTTTATAAATCGTTCTTGGATACATTTATGTTGTTTAAATGCTTTTTATACATAATCATACCGAATTTTCACCTTTTTTGAAACCAAATAAAGGAAGATGATCGATATAAAAGTGATAGCCACCTAAATATAACTATATAATATAATGTGATAATATGATTATACAAAACTATAAAGGAAGATTATAAAAATTGTTTGATGTCAAAAAAAAATAAATCAAAGTGGGACAATGGGTGCATATATATTATATTAAATAAAAGATTAAAATATTTAAAGGAGTCCAGACATGAATGGGTGTTAGAATTAGATAAGACATATTGTTCCTCACCAACCATACCAGTTTTGTTAGGCCTACAAAAAAGTCTAAAACTACCTATTTATGTATTCATTATCCTATGAAAATCAAGGTGCTCTCATTTACTTTTATATCCACAGATCCTATAATAAAATTTAATTCTTTTTAGTAATACTTAATTAATATAATGAGGGGATGTTTAAGCCTTTAACGTAAGACATAATTTCTAATATAATTTGACAACCAAATTCAAGAAAATGAGATGAATGTTCTGATCGACTTAATTTTGAAGAGGATTGAAAAATGTGGATCAATATGAGAAATTTTGGATGGGATGGAGTCAATCCAAATTGCAAAAACTAAAAACTAAAGCTTTAATTTATAATTATGTTGGAAAACAGATGTTTATTACTATATTTAGGCCAAATATAATGTTTTTTTTTGAAAGGCTAAGTATCTTTAAAACAACAAAAATACCAACAAAAATGAGGTCTCACAAACACCAAGCTCCAAATATGTTTTAAAGTCTATATATGTTTTCTGAAAAATAGGTTTTAGAAAAATGAGAAACCATTCTAGAATTATAACTAGGTCTTGAAAAAAAATATAAAAAATAACATGCATGATTATGGTTTTCGAAACTCTCTTTTGTATTAGAATTCTCTGTTTTTCATTGAGTTTTCAATTGTTAGTATAAACAAAAATTCGTTGAAAATCTATGTTAAATAATTCCTAAGTTTAAAAAGTTTAAAATATTGATTTCTAGCTAATTATTAATTTATTGTATTCAACATATATTATTTTAATCACAAATTATACAATTCTTTTTTTTTTATTAACTTAGTGTCTGATCCGTTTTACGAGTCGACTAATCCCAGATGACCACCCGCTTTACAAGTAGCCATTAATTTGGCTAAAGGGGTATTTTCATTTTTTTTGTCCGGCATATGGGGCTTGAACTTGGGAGTATTATCTGGTAGTTCCATTAATTTCTTGTAAATATATTTGATGGCAAACCTATCACTTTGGGTTGAAAAGCAAGAGTGGGTAGTCCATGCAAGTCTTTTTTTTTTAGACTTCCAAAACTTTTTCAAATTCGTTCACAACTTTGTCTAATTCTTCCCATTCAGGAGATTTAGCCATTTGTTTATCAACATGCTAACGCTACTAGAAAAACTGCAAAGGGCAACGACTTTTTAGCAACGACGCACGTTTCGTTGCTAATATCTTCAATTAGCAACGAAATCTGCAACGGAATAGCAACGAAATTTAAAAAACTTATTATAATTTGTTAGCAACGAATTTTCGTTGCTAAATTCGTCACTAGTTAGTAAAAATAGGAGGGAAAAATTCCCGCTAGTATTTTGCAACTAAATTTTCAACAAAAGTCGTTGCTAAATTTGACAAAAATAATTAGCAACGACTATATGTCGTTGCTAAATATTTTATAAGTATTTAACTACTATTTTATTTACTTTAGTAACGACTAAGTTCGTTGCTAAATGCAATAACTTTATTTCCTTGATTAACAACTAGATAAGGTCGTTGCTATTTATGCAAATATTGGAGGAAAATACTCACTCTATTTTAGTAACTATATGTAGTCATTGCTATATTATCTAGATTTTGGAGGGAAATTATCCGCTCAAATTAGCAACGATATTTAGTCGTTGCTATTTGCATAACTTTTTAATTTTAAAATATATTCAGTTAGTTACTTTTAAATATTTTAGTCACAATTAATCATTATTATTTAGTTTTTAGAAAAAACTAAAAAAATTGATAAATAAACATTGTAACATCCTAGATTTTCATTATTATAATTTGAGGATATTTAGTTTAATTATGTATTTATTGTATTCAAGTTGGATTATTAACACACGATGGAGGACTAGAAGCTTCATAATTATTTGTAGAGGATCTACGGCTAAGTTTTATTTTATTGAACAATAAATTTGTATTGATGTGTTTATGATCATTGAATATTTAACGTTGCACAAATGATGTACTTGTGGTTATTATTATGATTGAATGAATTAATTGGTAAAACAAAATAGTTCATCGTAGTGTTATTATTTGTGCCAAGTTCATAGTCTAGGGATTAAGACAAGTAATGACTATTGCATGCGCTATGCCGAGATTTATTGATTAAGTAATAACTTGATCTAATGGTTCCAAATGGTTCTGACAAATATTTAGATTCTTAGAATAA
Source organism: Centrapalus pauciflorus (assembly GCA_020465985.1). Classification (NCBI taxonomy): domain Eukaryota; kingdom Viridiplantae; phylum Streptophyta; class Magnoliopsida; order Asterales; family Asteraceae; genus Centrapalus; species Centrapalus pauciflorus. Next base: position 33,142 of record JAANYP010001613.1, on the reverse strand, counting down.
CCTTCCCTATATATATATCTAAAAGATGTGATTTTTTTAATTTACATTTTAATCTATTTATATTAAAATATTAGAGTTATTTTTATGGTTAAATTTTGTAATATTATTTTGTAAAGACGTAGTACTATTTGTACACACTTATTAGTTTTATATTCGTGACTTAAATTTTAATCTATCTATTATATTAAAATAGTAAATAGATGCCACTTGACACCTAACTAGAATGCCAATTAGCATAACGTGGATGCGACACATGTATAATAAACAATTTCCATATTAAAATAATAATTGCATTAATTAAATTAATTTAGAAATAAAACATCCTCCTATAATTTTGGATCAAATTTAAATTTGAGTCTATGACTCATGCCTTTCAATTCATTGGCTTCTTATCCAAACTTCTTGACTTTCATAATTTATTTTCATTTTTGTTGTTATTTAATTTTTGGTTATATATTTTACATTTAGTAACCTACTTTAATGTTTACCTAAAATAAATATATATCATTATTATCCATAATAATCATAATTAGATCCAAATGTAATAATTTGAATTAATTGTCAAAATTATTATTATTATGTATAATTAAGGAAAACATCAAATGTCACGTGTCATCTCTACGTTCACCAAAAAGATAATTACAACTTATAAAAAATAACAGATAAATACAATTTAATATTTTTAAAAAATATATATACACTCTATTTTTTAATCTGTAAATAAAAAAATAAACACAATTATTATTTTTGTATGTTTTTATTTTTACTCACATACATTTTATATAAATAAATTTAATTAAAAATATCCATGTAAGACGTGGGTTATAAACGAGTAGTTAAACATAATATTATTTGCAAAGACTTTTAGTTTTTAATTCATAATTATATAATTGCCAAAAATTTGGAGGGAATGAAAAATTTTCATATTCAGAGCCCCCAATTTACGCTCTAACCCTAGGGAAAAAAGGGCCGCCTCCATCGACTTCTCACCTTCCAAAAATCGAAAACCAATTGACCGACCCTTCATTTCCTCCATCAATATTCTCCCATTCTGTCCTCTCCCGTGTTGATGTGTCGCCGGTGACTGATGCCCGCTCAACCTCCCCTCGACCGGTGACTGATGCCCTCTCGACTTCCTTTCAGGTATGTTGTTCTCCCCCGTTTCTCTATGTGTGTCTTTCTCCTGATTTTGCAGACGAAGAGACGAGCAGACGCTGCAGACGAAGAGACGAGCAGACGAGGCGACGAGAAAACGAGTGGACTTCTTGGAAATCGGAAGACGAGCAAACGAGCGATTACTGATTGGGCGAAGATGGAGCATCGCAAACGAGTGATTGCCGTTTGGGCGAAGACAAGAAAACGAGCGGACTTCAATCCATCGCTTAATATGCTTCAATCAGGTTCTCACTTCTCATTGTTCAATCGAGTGATTGTCGTTTGTGATTTCCATTACAATATTGGACAGTTGCGGACTTGCGGTCGTTGGTTTGTTTATATATCAATTGTTAATCTATGTGTTCTGTACTATTATTGTTGATGTAATCTAAATAGAGATTTGGTTTAAAATATCTTATTCTTGTTTTTTTTTTGTTGTTGTTTTAAACAATGGATAAACAGATACACCAATGTCTTTGAAGAGATTTGATTACTTGAAATTACAACAGGTAACAGAGAAGAGAAAATCTTAGTAAGGGAATTGCAGACGAGCCCCCCTCTGATTTCCATTACAAAGTTACAATATGTGAAATAGCAATTGAGCATTACAAAACCTATGTTTTAATGGTTGCTGTCAAATAGGATTGCACAGTATTTGATTGTTGGTTTTTGCTGAATATGTATTTGTGTCATATTGCAGATTGTTTTATTTGGGATGGAGGGATTAGCTCATTCTTATAGGTTGTAGTTTCAAATTTCTATTCAGTTGATACTTCATTCATTTCAGAACTAAAAAAAGAGAGATTTTGAAGCAAGTAATACAGGTGTAGCCCTCATTAATCCAAGCTTCATGGTTGTAAATGTGAGATTCTTTTTACTAATCTTTATTATCTTCACTAACCTAGTGCTTACCGACCGGGTTTGACATGAAATTGAAATGTTTTTGATAGGAGGAATCCTTTATTGCAACTATCTTTTTTAGACTTTGTGTATCGTATCAAGATACATATCAATCAGAATTAATATGTTTCATTTTGAGCATAATCGCAACCCATATTTGTTAGATATAGAACAATATGTAATGATTGATTTTGTCAATGTGCTTGTTTTTATGCATGTGTAGGAAGAGGCTCCAAGAAAGCTTTCGGAGATTGTGTTTCAAAGCTAGAGTAAAGAACAAATTGGAAGCATTTAAGTTTGAGGTGATGAGACAATTACAAGAACAAGTGAAACAAATGATGAACTCCTAACGAACTATACCAACTCTTACCGATACGTTTGGATGATTGGTTAAAGTGGGTTTAAAACTTACAAAACATTAGCTACATATTCTATGGGTTATACATGGATGATTGATTATGTATAAATTGTTTTTGGTTGTGATAAATACTCAATCCATGAATGTGTCTTTTTATATTTGTGTATGACATTTGTTTGTAAGATTGAATTGTGCTACAATTCAGATTTCCGGTTTGTAATCGTTGTTTAGAAACAAGGAAGGTGTTGCTAAATTTTTTAGGGAATTAGTAACGACTAAATCGTTGTTAAAATAAGTAGCATGTAACAAAATGTCAATGCTACATTCCAAATAGCAAGGAAAGGAAATTCGTTGCTAAATGTATTAATTAGCAAGGAAAGAAAAAAAAACATCACACCACATTTTCTCAGTTTTAGCAATGATTTGTAAATTTCGTTGCTAATGTAGCAACGAATTACTAATTTTCGTTGCTAATTTGATTTAGCATCGGCCGTTTTAACCACGCCTTACTTTCGTTGCTAATTTCGTTGCAAATGTCGTTTAGCAACGAAATTCAGTCTTTTAGCAACGAAAAATGATCGTTGCTATATGTGGTTTTTCTAGTAGTGTAATAGGTTTTATTCAATTACAAATAATACGACAAATCATACATTTCTTTTATAATAAGTAAAAGCAAATTTAACCCGCTTTAAACCATTGTTAACGATAAGAATTTGAATTCTTATTTTTTAAAAATTATAGGTTTATTATGCTATGATTAAGTATTATAATTATGAATTTTACCCTTTGACGCAATAATTAAAATGAGGGATATTCAAGATCTTTCTATGGTATAGATATTTCACTTCTCATCATATAAAAAGATAATAATTATATTATTACTAAACATAAACTGACATGAGTAATAATCTATATTTATCTTAATATTATAATAAAACAGAACATTAATTGTTATGTGTCACTCTTTTAACTAATCATTGATCCAATTTAAATTATATTTATATAATAATAATAATAATAATAATAATAATAATAATAATAATAATAATAATAATAATAATAATAATAATAATTATAATTATTATTATTATTATTATTATTATTATTATTATTATTATTATTTTTATTCATTTACATTTTAAAATAAACCCCATGCATCTTTTCACTATTTAATGATTTTTGTATGTGATTTGTTAAATCATTTAAGTATGTTGACATATTGACTTTTGGGTGGGAGATAAGGGAAGGTCAATGGACGAATCACGTACCAAAAAGAACAGATTTGATTTGACATTTTTAATTTGTTAGACAAACATTTCATTACATAATAATTGATTAGTAAAAGTTTTTGCTATCAGATTTAATCATTAAAAATATAAGTAATAAAATTATCGACATATCTATCTTTCTACTTATCTTTCCATTTTTTTTATATCATCTCGATTGATTTTCGCATCTTGTGGTTATTGTTGTTGCTGCTTTATAGCATGAGCAAATAATGTGTGTATATATGAGCATAGTACAAGTTCATATCATCAAGATCACTTGATGAATTAGTTCATGTCATGATTATAAGTTGTTATTATAAAAAGCATCATAACATATAGACATAACAATTATTTTTATAATTGATCGTACAATTATATATATAGATATAACAATCTTGTAACATGCATCCAACAAATTAGATATATTATGTATATAACACTAAGTTGTTTATTTTTTTAATAAAATTATTGTATGCAGTCTATAGTATGATGGTCTAAAAGTTTGGACATGCAGAAATAAGATCAATTTTTATAAGAATCCGTAGAGATAGTTACATTACTTTTTTTTTTTTAATCTATAATCAAATTTTTATTTATGTGTTATAATTGTTTAATCTAGCAGTACCACCTCCGCATACTTCTTCTAACCACTACCACCAAACGCCGACTCCGATTGAATCCTAACAAAACAATAGCCTTTGAAACTAATTAACAACGATAAGAAAACTCATTGTAACTCTTCGTTTAAGAAATTCAAAGCGTAACACCAAATCAAAACAATAAACAAGTATCAAAATCAAATGGGATGAGAATCTCCTTGAAGGTGGGTGACAAACATCAAAGGCAAGGAAAGGGATTGGAGCAGAGTTGCAGTAGGAGGTAGAGATGTATGTTTCCCGAATACTGATTTTACTATATTCCAGTGGTAACTTCACTTAACAATCCATAAAATGATCCATAGCAATATTATAGTCATATTTTCATCATTTTCTCCCCATGTTTTATTTTATATATTGAACATTGAATTATCGAGACGAATGTCACACACATCATTCGTCTCATTTTAATGAGTTTTACCGACTAAATTATATAATTTATATAATCTATGAACATATTTTATTGTATAATTTATTTTTAAAATTCATTTGACTTTGATCGCTAGTTAACCAAATGACCTGTTACGTTTTGAGTCATTATATATTTGGTATTAGTTATCTATCCTTTTCTTGAGTGTTTTAACTCTACTTCTCCTTTTCCACATTGTCAAATCTTTGGAATTTTTAACTCTCCATTGTACTGTTTGGTTTGTTTTCATTTTTTAATGAATTTCTGTTTTAAAAAAAAGGGTTATATCATTACATTGCAACCTATTTTCAATTATCTCATTTTAATCAGTATACTATTTTTGCATAAATTGGTAATTGTCCTCTAAAAACATGTTTCAATTTGTTAATTTTGGATTTTATGACAGTTTTACTATCACTTTAAATTTTAATTATCAGTTTTTTAGGACATAGTTAATCTTTTAAACGCTTTACTTTTTATAACTACCAAATTAGGACATGTTTTTAATATACTACTATAAAATTACTTCTTAATCATTAAGAAAATAAATACGTGAATAAAACAAGATTATTTTATAAAATTACTTTGTTTTTGGTATATTTGTGTAAAAAACCTTCCTCCGATAAACTTCTTTCCAGCGATCTTACTTGTATGTGTTTTATTATTCAAATTCAAATTTTTTGTTGATATCTTTGTTCAAATATGTGTTTTTTGTTGGAATTTACTTTTTTGGTGCAATTCCGATGGTCATTAATGACTTGTCGACGGTGGTTTGTGCTTATTAATCAGTTACAACTGATTTATCCCAATTCCGTAAGATTTTTCCTGTTGGGGGGGTTTTTGAACAATGAAAAATGGTTGGGGGTTTTAATCACAAAAATAGTTCAACTTAAATGTTTTATACACAAATATCTCTTTATTTTTAATGACACCAAATTCACATGTCAAATTTGATCTACGTATACCATATGAAATTTCATTAAATGTTTTTTCTGAACGGCTGGTGTGGTGGTTTAGTGGTTATCACCTAGGCCCAAGTGCCGACAGATCCCGGTTCGATCCCCACCACAATCTCCTAGTTAGATTAAAATCTCCATAGTTAAATTAGTTCAGCCGAAGGGAAAACCCCAAAATCCGCCTCTAGTGAGGAGCGAACCCGGATAACAACACTCCTCAAGCCCCTTATGGAAACTTGGTGGCCACCAGGGCAAGACCTGATGGTTAAAAAATACTATAAAAATTGTTTACTGTGACCATATATTTTATATATTTAGAGGGTATTTGGTTTTGCGTTATAAACGAGATTATTAACTTATTACATTACAATAACGCAAATAATTGGTTAAAGTTTTTGGATTGAATACGTTAATAAGTGCTTATTTGCGTTTAAAGTTAATCCTACCACACTCTTATATAAGTTAAAAAAATGTAGCTTATTGGCTTAATAAGCGATCATTTGGTCATTTTACAAGTTAAAACGCAAATCCAAACTATTTAAAAACTGATTATTTGATAATTATAATAGTAAACAACAGAAGTTAAACCAAACACTACATTTCCGGCAGCACTTTTTGTTACAGCTATTATCTGATTATTAGTTTCCAAAACACTACGACATCTTTTCAAACTCAAATCCAAACACCTCGTGCAAAAATAAAATGGATGAACAATTAAAGAGGTCCGTGAAGGCGTGAACTACTTGAATCGGGTCCAGGTTTTCTAAGAGGAGCTCTTTTAAGATGACCTAATCGTCTCTAAATAGGCCCAATATACCAGGCCCATAAATCTGTTATTCTTTTCGTGCCTATTTGTGGGAAACCTTTTTTTTTTTTTTTTCTCTCATTCGATTTTCAGCTTTTTGAATGTAATTTTCAACATCTATTTTTATGAATATGGGGACATCAAAACAACTCTAATTTAGTTTGAGAATTTTGCATATACGAGATTTTGTGTGGTCATCAATATCAATATGTACATGTGTGTGGATTTGTCAATACTGATAATCTGATAGCTTTTTAACGAGTGATTTTTTATATCTGTTGTTTATTTTATGAATTTGGGGACATCAAAACAACGCTTTTCTTTATGAATTTCACATATACGAGGTTTTGCATGGTTATCGATATGTGCATGTATTTGGATATGTCAATATTGAGAATTTGATATACAGCTATATATACGGATGAACCAAAAATCCTGTTTTACTTGAACTGAACTGGATCTATTTATTTTCAGGTCGGGTCTCGCTTCTTAATTTTGGGCCTTTTTTTTGTTTCCGGTTGTTTTCGGATTCACGCATATCTAGTTACTTAAAATAAAACAGAACACACATACTCTCTAATGGAACTTAAACTCCAAGCGCTAGGTTTGAAACTTTAAATTATGATTTATGCAATAATAAAGGTATTTTATAATTTCATGTGTTAAAAGTTAAAACCTACTTAAAGTATTTCTCGTTTAAAGAAGCTATTGGAAGCCCGGATTCATCAAACATGACTTATGAAAATGAACTATCCAATTTATTGGGCCCAATATTTGGGTTTTAACCAAACTCATAGTTGAAAATTAAATCTGAGCCTTTTCTTTGATCCATATCCATTGTTGACGATTTGACACTATGTAGTATGTTACCTATATTGAACATTGATTCGATAATAACGATAATCAAGCATAAATGATATCAAGTTGTAATGGATTATACTATTATAGAATATACATTAATAATGCATGTCGTAAGATGATAATTCTATAGATGTTCAAGAGCTAAATGACTTAAACACCACATTCAGGGTTGTTTGGTAGGATCGAAAGAAATGTAATTATAAAGATTTTTACACTATGAACAATGAAAAAACAATAATTATGTCAACTGATTTCATTCTCTTTTCTTCAAATTTACTCTTTATCCGATTATCAACCAAATGGTGGAGAATTGAGAGAAATGTTGTTTTAGCATTTATTTATTTTTTGTGCTATTAAGAAGAGAATCAAGAGGAAAAAAAGAACACAAAAATCAATTCATTTCCTTTTCTTTCCGTACTACCAAGCATCCCATCAATGTACAATCGTAAAAGCAAGCAAACACAAAAGCAAGAACACGTAAGATTTAGGTGCATTGGTCGATCTGTGACCTATGTCCGTGGACAGTGGAAATTATTCTTTATTCGAGTTAATCAATGAGAATACAATGTAACCCTAGCAATCAATACAATAAATAGACGAACCTATAACCCTAAATTGAATATATAACTGGATTCGTGTCTAACGACCCTTAACTTACTCAAGGACTTATCCCATCGAAATCACACTTTAGGTTTTTTCCACATTATCAGGTTAGGTCTATGTCACTCGGGTCACCAATATTCTAGTCATATTCAATCATTCTACACATTGACTTAAATATTTTTCAAACTAAAGAAATCAAACCCTCTCCTCAATCCCAATGTCATGTGAACATTCAATAAGTCCAAGCAAGCTTGAACTTCTCAAGCGGTAGAGTCTTTGTTAACATATCTGTTGGATTTACTTCAATGCCTATCTTCTTTATAAGGAATTTATCATCTTCAACAAATATCCTAAATGAAATTTAACTTGACATCAATATGTCTCATCTGTTCGTAATAAATAAGATTCTTTTTCCAATTCGAAATACTTTGAGTGTCATAATAGATTTAGATTTTTCCACCATCAAACCAAGACTCTCAATAAGACCATCTAACCATATGCACTCTTTTATTCCTTCGGTCAAAGACATGTAGGCCTTGGGCCTTATGACCCTCAGCTTTAAAAACCTATAATCATATTTCGTATCTACTTTGGTCACCAATATTCAAGTCACATTCAACAAAAATACTTTTTATAATTATAAAAACTGTTTTCCTAGTCATTATAGGTTAGCACTTTTATTGCAATTAAGAACTTATTTCGTTAATTTGAATATCTTAGTAAGAAAAAGGATAGGACAAAAAATATTGGCAATGGTAACTTTTTTGACAAATTGCCAAGAAATGTAATATAAAATTCAATTTTGACGATAAAGGTAACATAGAATCTTCTAGGCCAACAAAAATAACATAAAATTCAGTTTTGACAAAAAAAAATCAATGACTAATTAAAAAGATAAAAATCATTTTTATGTTCCCTTTTTGTAACAAAAGAAAGACAAATTACCAAGAAAGTTAACATAAAATAAAAATTTTGACAATAAAGTTATAATTATAATGTGAATCTTTTAGGCCAAAAATATAACTTAAAATTTAATATTAACAAAAAAAATATCGATAACCATTTAAGAAAGTAAAATTTTAGTTTTATGATCTATTTTTCTTCAAAAAATAATATAGCATTTGATTCTCATTTCTCAACCTAAAAATTGAATTTCATCACATTTTTGGGCAAAAGATAGAATTTTATGCTAGCTTTATTCGCCTAAAAATTTCACGATACATTTATCGTCAAAATTTATTTTTATATTACCTTATTTGGCAATTTTACAAAAAAATTATTTCATTATCTTCTTCGGGCAAAAAATTGAATTTCATATCATTTCTTGACAAAAAAAAAATAGAATTTTATGTTAGCTTTTTTCGCCTAAAATATTTCATGATATATTTGTCAAAATTTGTATTTTATGTTATCTTTCTTGGCCTTTTGTCCTATGCTTTTAATCATATCAAACATATATAGAAATGTCAACAAATAATTTAAACAAAAAAAAAATTGTAATTGAAGAGAGTAATTATTACAAGTTTATATATAATACGTTTAGATAAGGAAAAGGAGACATGATATAGAAAAATTTGTGATTAGAGAGAAAGACTTGCAACACAACACTATTCAATTTTTCGTTACAATAACTAAATGAATTTTGGTATAGTGAAAAACCAATAAATGGGATTTTTTGTGCTTAATACAAAGCTGAATTTAGTTAAGTAGCATGCAATGAGGTCGACACTGATTTAATTAGATGACCTTTTGATTTTGATTGTCAACTCTAACGCTAACCTATTTCTATTCAATTCATACACTTTTCGCTTTGCTAAGCATACATTTCCTTCCCTTTGACAAAGTATCTTTTGATAATCACTAGGCAAATTATCCCTCGACACTACAACAAAAACGACCTTTACCGAGAAATATTCTGAGGGATATTTGCCCTCGGAAAATCCGTCGATAAAAGTCATTTTCCTAGTAGCGTGATAATAGGAAATTCCTCGAAAATACTGATCAGTGACCAGTTTATTCCTACAAACCAACTCCGTCATGTATTTGTTGGTAAATTAGCTAGTCTGAGGAATTACCGATGTATTTTTTTCGTCGGTAAAAGTAATTTTCGTGTAGTGAGAGTGAGTATAATTAGTAAATAAAGTTAACGTGTCTCTCATATAGTTATATCATTATACAAAAATAGTATAATATTAAAGAGTATATGATTAATAAAATTAAGGAAGCTAGAAAAGAGAAATGTAGATATAACAACATTCTTTTAACATTCGCCACACAGACCTATAGGCCTAGCTAAATTTAAACCTCTACATTAGGTTGTCTCTATTACATGATTTCGACTCCCACATAAATTTAATGGGTAGTACTTTGTACACCACATCTATATGTAGGTGTAAATATAAAGTCAACTATAGTTGATAAGACTCATATGATGTGACAACTCAACATTAGTTCACACCATCTTGATGTGACACTTTTTCTTATTAGTTTTTTTTAAGTTTTCATAATTTTTTTATTTCAATGTTGTTATTTAGTATTAAAATATTTAATAGTTTATTTATATTTAATAATCTATTTAAAACCATAAAATTAAATAAAATTTATTGTGTCTGATAACATAAATAATTTAAATTGTATAAAAAGAAATCTATTATTTATTTGTTTTATTTAAAAAATTTTATGTTATAATTAAAATGTTTACAGAATCAATAAAAAAAGTTTATTGAGTTGACATAAAACTGAGAATGATTATTTCTATATTTGTGAATTGAAAACTTTTAAAACATATTACAAACAAACTAAAAACGACTTCTTTGACATGTTTAAGAAAATTTTTAAAAAAATATGAAACATCATTTGCTAAATAAAACGTTTAAAAGTAATTATTAAAATAAATGATACTCTATTGCGTTTATTAACGAAATCTAGTCATTTTTCAATTTCAGATTTCAACTTATTGTTTTCAGAAGAAAAAAAAAACAAGGATTTCAATAAAAAGTGAAAACTTGTTTAATTAATAAAGTTTTAGTTTTAAGAAAAGTAAGATGGGTGATTATAAAATATAAAAAATAGGATAGGTGATAGAAATGATTCCGTTTTTCGTTTGGTTAAATTAAAAATCTAAATTTTTAATTGTTATAAAAGAAACTTATTTTTTATAATTATTATAAAAGAAACATATATACTATTTATATAAAGATAGGTTTACAATAATTGGTATACTGTTTATTAGGGGTGAGCAAAAACCGAACTGGAAAACCAAAAAATGGAAAAACCAAACCAAAAAAACCGGAGTAAATGGTTTGGTTTCAGATTCCCTCTCAAAATCGAACCAAACCGGTTTTTAAATTAAATTAATTTATATAAATATTTTGTATATATTTATTGAGTTATTTCTACTTTCACTCATATTTAAGGTTATGTTCTACTCCAATATTAAAGGAAACATTTTTCAATTATATATATAATTGATATTTATGATGTTAAAATGCTAATTAATTGACATTATTAATAGTTATGCTTATTTTAATTATATGTGAAATAGAGAATGCTAATTAATTGGTATAAATATTATTATTATATTTCTAAATGATGAAATACTTAAATTAATTCAAAGCCTAAGTTAGTAAATTTAAGAAGGAGGAGGTGTGCAATTGGCATAATTAAAGGATTTTGGGGTGTTCGTATATAGCAATGCCCGTCTAAAGTTGAGGATGATAGATATTTTCAAAGTTTGAAATTGGAAATGGTGGAGATAGAAAAACTAATGTAACACTGATTTGTCTAAAATGATGAGTTTGGGAGTGGTGAGTATACCCAGCACCCTAACATGGGTTAAGTTTATGAAAAGGTAACAACTTTAAGTTGCGTTTAGTTCACGAAAACTAGTTATTTTTCAATTTCAGTTTTCAAATTATAGTTTTCGAAAAAAAAAACAAGAGATTCTATAAAAAGTGAATTTATTAAGTTTTCAAGTTATAGTTTTCGAACCGGTTTTTTAAATTAATTTAAATTTTATAAATATTTTATATATTTATTGAGTTATTTCTACTTTAACTCATATTTAATGTTATGTACTCTTATATTACAGGAAACATTTTCAATTATATATATAATTGATATTTATGATATTAAAATGCTAATTAATTGACATTGTTAATAGTTATACTTATTTTATTTATATGTGAAGTAGAGAATGCTAATTAATTGGCCTAAGTTAGTAAATTTAATAAATTAATTCATCAAACTAATTAAATTAATATTTAATATCCAATTTAAATCAAATTATTAAACTAACACATAAGTCGATTAAAAATCCAAACGTAAGCAATTACTTTTTAATGATAATGATTTATCAAATAGCGTTTAACTTTAGTATAGAAAAGCATAAGTTTAGTAAACGAAAAGTCAAGTTTAGTAAAAAAAAAGGTTTAAGATTTTTCGGGTTTAAACCAAAAAACAAACCGCTCTTGAAAAACCAAAAAACCCACGGGTGTAAACCGAAAAATTGAAAACCGAAACCGAACGGTTTCTCCATATCAAAAACCGGAATTTTCGGTTTGGTTTCGGTTTTGGCTAAAAACCGAACCAAACCGTCTCATGCTCACCTCTAGAGAAAAATGATATTTTAAAAAGTGAAACGAAAATTTATGAAATTGTTGTTAAGTAACTAATTTTCATTTTTTTTTAAAAAAAATGAGATGAAAATTTTCGGTAATTAAAGCACTCAGTGTGTATGCTAATTAATTGTTTTTCAATAAAAGGATAAAAGAAAAGTTAAAAAGAAAAAATTCCATCAAAAGACAAAAAAAAACCCTTGGTTTTTATCTTAAAAAAATACACATATGCAAATATGTTGACATGTGTCTTATAAGGATTTAATTAAAAATTAAACTAAAAATAGGTTTATAGACTTTTAAGATAGATGTGGTGGATGAGAAATTAAGGGTGGTGTCCTAAGAAAAACCAAAATTTAATATCATAACCTAAAAATTTTATGTTATTTTTATGATTTTATCGTAAAAATTAAATTTAATTAAATTTTATGTTACATTTTTGGGTAATTAATATATATATATATATATATATATATATATATATATATATATATATATATATATAGATTAAGGTTCAATTGAGAACTTTTATGCGTCGGGGCACCTCGAGGCACTTTTATGCATCAGATAATCTAACAAGGGTGCACAAAGGACATTTTGGGAAAATTAAATATATGAAATTAATTAATTTTTAATAATCATTAAAAGATAAATAGAAGTTAATTTAGGAATTATAATATCACATTAACAAACTTCCCCATTTATTCTCTCTCTCTCTCTGTGCATCGCCATCTTCTTCTTCCTCACACCCAATTTCTCTTTCTCTGTGCATCGTCATCTTCTTCTTCATCACACCCAATTCATTGGTATAATTATTGCACCAGAAAGGTGAATTCATAATGTAATCATTCAACAAAAAATAAAAAATATGGAGCATTTTGCATGTAAATTCATCCCAATCATCTTCCTCACCACACTCATTCTTTCCGCAATTTTCAATCCTCAAAATCTTCGTTTCTCTCTGTTGACACAACAAAAACTCAGATATGCATGATTTATTTTTGGAAGAGATGAACGATATGCATGAAGATGAACGATATGCATGAAAATGAACGATATGCATTATTTTTTATGATGAACGATGAACGATATGCATGAAGAAATGAACGACTCATGTTTGTATTTTGATTTTGGTAAAGATGAACGATATGCAATATTTAATTTTGGAAGAGATGAACGATATGCATGAAGAGATGAACGATATGCATGTATTTTGAATTTGTATTATTTTTGTTAATTTTGGAAGTGTAATAATTAAATAAGGATCACATAATTCCTGTTTTACCCCTCCTCGAATTTCATTATGTGCACTTGATGCATAATACTTTCTATTTAATTACCCTTATGCCATTTGATCTTAACTCACACAATCATATCCTTTCATCCAAGGGACAGTGGAAGTTCTTTTGTGCCTTGATGCACAAAAGTTCTCAATGGAACCTCCCTATACATACATATATATATATATATATATATATATATATATATATATATATATATATATATATATATATATATATATATATATATATATATAATAAAGTGAAAAATGAAGTGTTTTGTGAAATTACATTCCCAAAGTAGAAAAAGAGAAGGAAATTAGTAATTTTCTTGTGTTGATAATTAATAAGAAAGAACATGGCGGGGTCTGATGACCTTTTCCAGCCCAATAGCCAGCCCATGCATGCCATGCCAGCTTAAAAGTCATTACTTACTCTTTCATTAATTTTATTTTCCTTTACTTCCATCAATTAATTCATTTCATTCTCTCTCTCTCATAGTCTCATACACACAGAAGAGGAACCTTCCTTTTTATGCGAGGAACCCTCGATTGTCCTTCTGGACTGCACTTTCTACCTGCAATTTGAAGGCTGTAAAGAAGACAAAAAAGTGCATGTTAATTACTTTCCAATAGACTTTTTGCCCTAAAATTCAATCATGAGGGAGATCGATATAGTCATGGTGGTGGATGCTCCGGACCGGCTTGTGGATTTTAGAGGTTCTGTGTTATAAATTTATAACTGAACACGAATTTTTTAGAAGTATAAACATATTACTAATACAAATAATGTTATAATTAGATATCCAAAAAAAAAAGTAATATAAATATAGCAAATTGTTTTCATTTAATTTATGAAAATCTTCTAAAAATAAAATTGGTTTGATGTTTTCATGTTGCACAAAAAAAAAACAATAAAAGTATCGATTAGGCCCTAATAAACTAGGGGCTTTGTGCCACTGCCCCTATTGCCCACCTCAAAACCGGCCCTGGGGTGCTACCAATTGGGATGCCATTTAATTAACTTAAAGATTTTGCGTTTGAATTATAATATTTATAATATATAATATATACACGTACGTACGTTGGCTAGTGGCTACGTACGTGTTTAACAATTTAACTATTTAAATTTGTTTTACTGGATCTAATTCGGTTTCGGTCTTTCTCATGAATCACGATATGTCGATATGGGACTTTGTCAAACCATATATATGTTGGTTAAGTCCAACTTTATTACAAAGAAAATAAGTCAACGACTGTACACCCACATGCAATTTTGTGCATTTAAGATATAAGTCATGCATTTTCTAATGTATTTAACTTTTAAGTGTATGAGATTCGAAATAATTGAAATTAAAATTTAACTTGTTTTTTAACTTTTAATGACAAAGAATTATTAAAATTTTAGGTATTTATAGAAATTTGACATTCTTAACAACACATACATGAATTAAATTTCAACATGCATTATTCATCAATACTTAAAACTATATTTTATCACTCACCATCAAACATGATATAAATAAATTTTAAATTTCAATTTTTTTGAATCACACATAATTCACGAAGCAATCGTCACTTTAGGTATGATATTTTCTTAAACAACTTGAATCTCTTTTACACACAATGTAGAAGGGTTGAAGTTCCACTAGGGAACATTGAGCATCCTGTGAGTTAAACTGCTTTATCTAGCGAAAAGGCATAGATTATGTTTAATTTGAGAGTTGCAAAAGAAACTAGCAGATGTTACTCAAAACTAAGAAAGACCTATATTTTAGTCCATATTTATGAGTTCGGTGGACAATTCTATTAACCGAAAATCCAAAACGGAAGGTGTAATCTGGATAGTATGCACCCGAACTTATGGACATGTATGGTTTTTAGGATTCGAAAAAGCGAAATTGACTTCTTGATACCGGAAATTTTTCATATAAATGATGTTGGGAAGGAACATCTCACTACTACAAAAACTGTCTTCAAGCCCCCTTATTATAACTAGGTTAAGCAAAAAGAAGCTTTAAAACCGGGCTACAAAGGAATCCCGTGTTTTTATAAATAGATAAAGCCCGGTTCATATTAAAAAACCGGGTCCTATTTCACACAAATACTTTTTCGTACAACAGACAACGTACACATCTTTTTATAAACTAATATAGCCAGGTTTTTAAAAGAAATCGGGTTTCATTATAACAACTTTTGTTTCCCTCCAGGCTTTCCCACGCCCCCCACCAAAAAATTTGAAGACTTTTTAGTTCTCCCTCAAACCATGTACGCTCTTTAGTCAATCCAAAAGACCTAACTCTGTCTTATTTCACCCTCCTACCCCCAATTTCCTTTCCAATTTTTTCATCTCCCGCTACAATCTCCAATGCCCTAGCTTTTGAGAGATCAAACAATCAACGCTTTGTCAATTCATCATCTTCTACACTCTCCCCCTTCACTCCTCTCTCTCTACACTTGGTCTATCGAACAACCACCATCGTCGACACACCTGTCCTTCACCAGTGGCCGCTAGCAAGTTCACAGGCGACCAACTACACCATGGCCATATAGATACGTCTCAGGTGTGAACCTTAATTACTATTCTTCTCTACTAGATGACTTTCAATCCCTAAAATATTTTTTATTACCTCTAAACGACTTTCTCAACCAGGTTTGAGCCCTAACCTCTCTTCTCTACTAGACATGGTATCTCTCTTGCACTTTCGAACCTTAATCATGTTCTGCTCTTAGAAAGTTGTTGAAGGGTTTTCCAGTCATTAACACAAGGTTTTGTAGTTTAAAATGTCGTATTTGTTTGAATCCAGAAAGGCATATCACTAAAACTGACAGCGGAGATAGTGAAAGATGGTCAGCATATGCGGTTCTCACTTAGGAAAACTCAGTCGTTGATCCAGACTCTTTTATATGTACTCCATCGGTGAGTCTTAACATTTGTAAATATGTCATGTATCGAAAGTAATGAACCGCTTATGTATACCACCAGATTTGTGTTATTGTTTCTGTTATGTGTTCTTTATTAGAGCATTTAGGTTTCTTTATTAGACTTGCATTATTTAAATATATTGTGGATGTGCCACATGTTATATTAATCTGTGATATTGTGCTTTGTGTAGGTTAACGATTTCACTCTCTCACATACAGTGCACGGCCCTTTGGATATTTGAATTGGTTTGGTTTGGAAACTGATTATGATATTTGGTTTTTAAATTACTTTCAAGTTTAGATTATTACTCCGAGTGTGAACTGAAATTTGATTTCAATATTGCTCTTTACCTACTTATATTATTTACCTTATAATGGTCAAAATTGAAACAGTACAAGATTCAAAATTCATTGACTCTTTGGCTCTCTAATTGACTTATTATCCATTTATCCTTTTGTTCATTGCCCCCCTGCTACGTTAACCTTCACGATCGAAAAGGTATTTTAACTTGAAATTGATATTGTATTGCAACAAAAAATTGATATTGTATTGCAACAAAAAATAATGAGTTCACAGGCGACTTACTGCTCTTTCGACTTTCAATCCCTAATATTTTTTTCTCTAAACGACTTTCTCAACCAGGTTTGGCAATCACAATTGCAGATCCAGTCTCACGATTTGAAGAACTAATTTCAAGTATATAGTTTATGTTGCAAAAATGATTCAAGAACCGAGGTACCATTCTGGATAAATGAACCTTTAAATTGTCTACATAACTTCATCGTTTTTAGACTTTTAGTCTGTTGTTGAGTTTCTGGACTATTCATTGAAACCCAAATACTAATCTGATTGATGTTTAATGTATTTATTTTGATGCACAACTACTGCTTTAGTTTGACAATTTAGATATTGAAGGGTATTGTAGATATATGGTAATATACTTTAGCAGCAGTATCATTGGTTTACTAGAAAATTGGATGGCGTGTGAGTTATGTTTAGCTAATTACGAGTTGCCTGGCTTTGTTTCAGTTTGAATTGGTTTACCAGAAATGTTGTTTATGCATACGTTCAGATAGGGTTTCTGAGAGGTTAGTATCGAAATCATGGTGGATGAAAAATTACACTTCTGAGTAAGGTTAAAGTCGGCAATGTAGTTGATCTGTTTAGAGCAGAAGTTGATGTGTAACATATTTAATTGGCATTTATTTTATTATAATGACATTACAATAATGGGATATTTGTGTTTGTCCCACATACACTTAACCTGGATGATCAGTAATATCTAGGTGAGGCTGCTTGTGCATTGTCTCAGGTATTGATTCTATATCCTTTCGTCTTTCTAGTGTCATCATAACTTACAAGTGATGGCAGCCTACATATAACTTACCAGTTTAAAAAAATAAGGAATATCCTTTATCTATCTATTGCAAAAATAGTATTTTTCTTATTAAAAAAATAAGGAATTGGACCCGGTTGTTTAGTACACAAACCGGGCTGTATCTTAAATTTTTTTTCTCTTTGAAGACAATTAGAACCCGGTTGTGTAGTAAAAAACCGGGCTATATTAGCTTTTGGACCCGGTTAAATAACCGGGCTATATTTACATCATAATCAAGCCACTCCCTCTTAAAGCCCGGTTGTAGAACCGGGCTCTAATATGCATTTTAACCGGGCTTTATTATCCTTTTTGTAGTAGTGTCTGGCCATTCTTCCCGAATCTAGCTCTTAAATTCCAATGTATGTAATTAGCTTCTAATGTCTACGATTTGGCATATTTAGCCAAAATAATGTGAAATTAGTTAGGGGTGAGCAGAAACCGAAAACCCGAAAAAAACCGTAAAACCGAACCCAAAAAAACCGTAAAACCGGAAAACCAAAAACCGAAAAAACCGTTTCAAATGGTTTGGGTTAGGATTGCGTCTCAAAACCGAACCGAAAAACCGAAACCGAACCGAAAATTAATAATTAATTTAATTTTTTAAAATATTTTTTAAGTTGATAGTAGGTATTGTTTTTCTAGTAAATTATTAAGTATTATGTTTCTAAATAAGTTGCTAGTTAGTAATTACAAATGAAAACTACTATATAGTTTAAATGAGAAATAGTAAATACTAGTTAAAATAATCATTTCAAGATAAAAAAGCAACCAAAAAGAATGGTTTTAAACCCAAAAACCGAACCGAATCCATGAAAATCGAAAACCCATAAACCATGGGTTCAAACCGAAAAACCAATCCGGGAAACCGAAAACCCGAACCCGGAAGAAACCGAAACCGAACGGTTTCTAAAACCCAAAAACCGAAATAAACGGTTTGGGTTCGGTTTGGGCATGAAACCGACCCAAACCGACCCATGCTCACCCCTAAAATTAGTGCACTCAACGTTGCGTTCCCGAGTCTTTATTTATAGAGTGAAGGGGAGAGATTCGAAAAAAAAAAAAACAAAGAAAAAAAGGTTTAACAAAAAGATATGTTCCAAAGACTTTTTATGAGAAAAGAGAAATATGATTTGGAGAGAAATCTTAACTCACTTTATCTCCTGAACTTTTTTTCTCAATATGACGAGATCTAGAGAGAATGTCAAGTAATAAATATAAAAAATTTGTAATGACAAATATACCCTTTTAAATCTTAAATAAAAACCATAACAGAAGGTTATAATGGTAAAATTAACAAATTTTTTTTATTTATCTCCATCTGTAGAACACAAAAGAATTCACTAACATATTGAGTACGTGCGAACCAAGCTAGTCAACCAATAATTCAAGCAGTTTGTTTTCAAAGTTACCTAAATATGGAGGTCTAACCGGATTTAATATAGGCTTAAGCAACAAATACTAGAGGCTTGTCATCTTTGAAAATATTAGACTACTTTAGGTCAGTAGCAAATTCGGGCAGACCCTGAACAAAGATAACACGAACAGATCATCCCATGCCTATCAATTTTACGGGCTTATTCTTAGAACACACACATGATTGGAATCTGGTAAAAATCTCACAATTCCGTGAAAACAATCCAAAATAATTTGTGTCTTTAATGTATAAAATTATGCATCTAATGCTAAAATTTACACACATTTGATAACTTTATGCATTTATGTATGAATTTGTGCATTTAATGTTCAAAATTACGAATTTAATGTATACATTAATGAATTTAAATTTTAAATGTAATTTTAGTGTTAGGATTATGATATTTATTAATATTGAATACCAATAATGATTTTATGTTATAAATTTAATTTTTAAATTTGTGTATTTGATTTACAAATTTGTGCATTTTAGAGTGGTTCTCATAGAATTGAAGGATTCTTACCGGAACTCAACCATACACACATACACACATACATACATACATACATACATACATACATACATACATACATACATACATACATACATAGTCTATAAATACTAATAAAAGAGTAACAAACTGCCACTTGTTGCAATATCTTTTAATTTGACATTGTTATCTTTTTAATTTGTCGTGTAATTTCTTAAAATTTAATTCAAATAAAATCAAATTTATTATAATCAAATTTAACTAATATAATAATTAATTAACTAAGAACTTATAAACTCTATATATTTCTTATTTGTATTTTCTATATCTTTATAAATATTTATTTTTTTATAGTTTTTAAATCAACACATGTAATACATTGGTATTATGCTTGTGCGTGTGAAAGAGAAACAATACTAATTAATTAACCCTTAGCATGACAACAAAATATTTTTAAAAACACTAATAAACTTAATTATTCTAACACAAAAATAGAGAGAGATATTTCTTTAGAAACAAAATGTTTTTAAAACACTAACTAAACTTAATTATTCTAACACAAAAATCATTTGAATTCCCTAATAACTTACTGCAATTCCTTTTGTTTTCTTTGTCATCATGCTAAAGGCAGGGCCGGTTCTGAGGTTTTTAATGCCCAGGGCGAAATAAAAAAAATGCCCTATTTAAATACTTAAACAAATAAGACAGTAAATTTAGAGGTTTGAAACCTAGTTATGCTAGGCGGCTCATCCCTATGTCAATTTTTATTATAAAAATCTTACAACTTGGATACATTCATACATAAAGATTAAATAACAAATACAACATATATCATTGAAAAAAAATTTATCAAAAACGATGTCTTTGTTAATTTGGTTCTACTAACACTAGCAAATAAAATAGCACATTTACTTTCACATCTCTTAAAAGATGTTATGAACAACTAAAATACTACAAATAGCAACTGCTTTGCTACAACAAATGCTTTTCATAATTAACAATCATCAATAATACAGAGCAATATAAAAAAATTTCTGAAACATTTAGCAAACAAGCACAAACAACATAAAAAATATCTAGACTAGCATTGTTCTTCTTAGTGGCAGATAGAACTCAATCTATGTCCTTCCTTCTTTTCATTTTGCAAAAAAATTAAATATCGAAAGAAATGAATACCTGCTGCTGCTGTTGCAAAATAGTGAAAAAAATGAAGCACCGAGCATGCTGATATCGATCAAGATTTGTAAAAAGAACCACACTGAAATAGTGAAACAGTGTATATTATCATCGATATCGATCAAGACTTTGAAATCAAACAGAAGCAGAATGAGTTGGTGATAATTTATCAATCTGAAATAGTGAAATCAAACAAAAAAAGACGCTGATTTGAAATCGATCAAGGACTTTGAAATCGATGAAGACTTAAAGATTGAAAACTTATTTTGGTGTCTGTTATTGATTCGTTGATTACAGTATCCTAGTCGCCGATGAAGAGTTAAAGAACGAATTGTTGTCTGGTTGTCTGTTGATTGCAATACGCCATGCCGCATTGTCGATTACGGTACCCTAGTCGGCCGCCTCTTCTGCTTCCGTTTGCTTCATTATGATCGAACGCGATACACAATATGAGATCGAAGCTTGCAGCCTTGTAGACTCCTTGAACCATGCTGCTGCCTACACGATATCATATCGAATCAGCGAAGCGGGAATACGAATACAGATACGAGTTTGAAACTTTTTGAAGATTGAAAAGACGAAATTCTTCTATTGAGGTCGATTGCAATTCCCAAGCATCAATGCTCGTGTCCTCCCATAGTCCCAACTCCCAAGCCTTGGCCCTTGAGCTATCGTTTGCAATTCCCAGGAGAGGCGCTTCATTTTCAAAGAAAAGGAGATGGAGCAGATTAATAATTTGTATCCCTCAGCCCTAGCCAAGCCCAAGTAAACTAATCAATTAATTTTTAAAATTATTGGCCCTAATCCTATAACATAAACTCAAAATTTTTTATGCCCCATACACACTTGATGCCCTGGGCCGAAGCCCACTCCCCCCCCCCCTCTGGGTCGGGCCTGGCTAAGGGTTGGTTAGCATTTTTGTTGTCATTCGTTTTTTATTTTATTTTTAAGATTAAAATTAATAGAAAATAACATTAAATTAATAAGACTAAAACTAAACATAACATTAAAACTAAAAGCATTCAAATTAAAATATAACATTGAGAATAAAGCAAACTTTAAAATAAAAAAACTACGATCGCCATTTTTTCTTAATTTCTTTCTTTTTGTTTCAACGTGACTTCAAGTTATTTTCCGATTAGATGACTAACATCTTTCAAATCAGCTGTATGGGTGGTGGAACTTCAAAGAACTCGTAGTCTTTGTCATCGTCTTTGTTTATGATTTATTCATTTACGTATCAGGTTTTGGTTTGAGTCGCTACTTCTTTAGGTTAAACGGTGATCTAGACACAGATCCCCCGTCAAACCCCCATGGCCGGGTTTTTTTAAGCCGGAATGAGACGACCAATATTTCTATCTCAAATCTGTCCTGTTGTCATTTCTACATTTTGTAAATTTATTATCGACATTCAATTTAGTATTAAGTTAAAGCATTTATGATTATTAATTATGTATACTTACACAATAAAGTTAATAAATACACCATTTATCATCCGAACACCGTACAAAGCATGCATGAGGAATTGAAGATAATGCATACAACACTCATCTTGTCATTCATACATACATATATATATATAGATTTGGGTTCAAATGAGTACCATTAGATTTGCGGAGTACCGGAGGTACCTCGCTTAAAACCATTTTTTATGAAAAATTTTTTCATAATCATGTTTAAATTAATAATATAAGACTACTTGCAAACAATCACACCTAAACACACACTATAACTATGTGAAACGTGCAAGTTCACATGAACTGCACTGTTGTGAATGTATGTTCACAGCTAAGCATGTTCACATGAATTTTTTCACGTTCACATGACTTTTAAGAGGCTAGAAAGTGTGAATGTGTGTAATTCTTTTACGAATAGGCTTATATTATTTGTATCTAAATTAATATGAAAAAAATTTTTAAAAAAAAACTTTTTTTCGGAGCATATTCACATCTAAAACCCGTGTGTTCACAGGTACTCACGGTACTCTGCATTTTTTAGGTACTCACACGAACCATATTCTATATATATATATATATATATATATATATATATATATATATATATATATATATATATATATATATATATATATATATATATATATATATATATATATATATATATATATATATATATATATATATAGATTGAGGTTCTATGGGGCACCATATGCATTGGGAACCAAATGGGAACCAAAAATGCATTGCTTGTTTACAAATGATGCAATAAGGGTAATATTGGAATACTTTATTTGAAAAAATTAATTATTCTTTTAATTAATAGATTAGGATTAAAATAGGAAACTAAATCAATCTCATTAACCATTCTCCATATATTATTCTCTCTCTCTCTCACACACACACAATCGACCGACGAGTTTGAGAAGACGATGATGAGATGAAGATGAAAATGATGCATCACGTTGAACTCATGAACCTATGAACGTATACGATGTGAAGAAGACGAATACGAAGATGCACAGTATGAACACGATGATGCATAACCTGGTGCTCCATATGAACACGATGATGCATAACCCGGGAAAGATAAATACGAAGATGCACAGTCAATGAAGATGATGAAGCATCATGTTGGATTTTTGTTCAATTGGAATTTTTTAATTTTAGAAGTGCATTTTATAAATTTATTAGCATTTAATACTTGATTATTGAATTAAATATTCAATCAATATAAATTTAATTTTGAGTTGACTTGATATATTATTTTTTCCGAAAATACCCTTATGCACATCTAATATGTAAATCGTGCATCATAATGCGTTTACAAATTTCATCTTTATTACTCTTTTGTCATTGTAATATTAGCCATTCATTTTCTAGATCTAACGGTGTATATGGGTTCCTAAGTTGCACGATGCACACAGGTGCCCCATAGAACCTAACTCTATATATATATATATATATATATATATATATATATATATATATATAGGGAGGTTCAATGGAAAACCACAATGCACATGAAAACTTGTGAAAACCGCACTGCACCACTACAAATGCATCAAAGTCCCCGCGTGATGCATCAAAATCCCGCGTGATGCATCAAATTTCCCGCATGATGCATCAAAATTCCGCGTGATGCATCACCTTATTTACGATCATGCCACCGCGTTTTTCATTAAATGCACCAAATCGGACGGTTTGCGTAGGTTTCCATGGTTTTCATGTGCATAGTGGTTTTCCATTGAACCCACCCATATATATATATATATATATATATATATATATATATATATATATATATATATATATATATATATATATATATATATATATATATATATATATATATATATATATATATATATATATATATATATATAGATTTAGGTTCAAGTGAGTACCACCTCTAATGCAGCGCACCAGAAGGTACCACCCTTAAAAGTAATTTTTTTGAAAATTTTTTTCATGAACATTTTCTAATTAACATTACACAGATCATATGTGAATTTCACGCAAATCCGAGCACTCTAAGTGCATGAAAACACGCACCACATAAATGCACGTTCACATACATTCAAAATTATGTAAGTGTGTGTTCACATCATTTTTTTAGGAGCTAGGAGATGTGAATGTATGTGAAATTTATATATGTTCTTCATAATGTTAATTAAAACATGTTTATGAAAAAAAATTTAAAAAAAAGTTTTTTTAAAGCTGGTACCTTCTGGTGCGCTGCATAAGGGTGGTACTCTCTCGAACCATATTCTATATATATATATATATATATATATATATATATATATATATATATATATATATATATATATATATATATATGTAGAGGGAGGTTCCATTGAGAACTTTTGTGCATCGAGGCACAAAAGAACCTCCAATGTCCCTTAGATGAAAAGAATGTGTGGTTTAGATCAAATGACAAAAGGGTACTTAAATAGAAAGTTTTATGTATCAAGTGCACATAATGAAATATGCAGAGGGGTAAAACAGGAATTATGCAGTCCTCATTTAATTATTACATTTCCAAAAATAATACAAATTCAAATAAAAAAATAAAGATTCTGATGCATCATTGTTGTTCATTCTTTGTGTTCATCATCTTCATCCATTATCTTCATGTTCATCAACTTCGTATTTAACGTGATGCATCGTTCATCCAAAAACCTTAATTTAACGTGATGCATCAACGTGTTCATCTAAAAACCTTAATTTAACGTGATGCATCGTTAATTCAAACATGAATCGTTCATCGTTCCAACAAAAATTCGTACCTTCCAAAATGCATCTCTTCATCAAAAATCCAAAATGCACCTTATTTTAACGTGATGCATCGTTCATTCAAACATTAATCGTTCATCGTTCCAACAAACATTCATATCTTCCAAAATGCATCTCTTCATCATAAAATCCATATCTTAATCAAAAGCATGAGAGAGAGAGAGAAATAGGGAGGATAATGAGGAATGTTGTTAATGTGAGATTTTAATTCCTAAATTAACTCATAATTATCATTTAATGATTTTTAAAAATTAATTAATTTCATATATTTAATTTTTCCAAAATGTCCTTTGTGCACCCTTGTTAGATTATCTGATGCACAAAAGTGCCTCGAGGTGCCCCGATACACAAAAGTTCTCAATTGAACCTCAGTATATTTATATATATATATATATATATATACACACACATGTACACACATATATACGCACACAGTTTTTCTTAATCCGAATATTAGATATATCATGAGAAACGGTCAGGTTCTAAATTAGAAATTCTCAATTGAATATTATCTAATAAACAATAATAAATATTAAAACAAATAATGACAAAAAAAAACTGTAATTTATATATTAATGGTCTTTAACATATATATATGCACACCTTTGCACAGGAGCTGCACATTGTTTTCTCCTATATATGAAGTGATTGGGAGTGAGTTGCATTACTACTCTTCATGCACGACACATATAGATATCTTTTATTACTATCCTAACAATTACTAGCTACTAGATAGATAGTAATTTACAATTTCTCAACTAATCCTAGAAAACAAACAGAGAAAAAGATGTTCACAAAACCAAGAAAATGAAGCTCCCCATAATTACTTAACATAAGATAAACCCCTCAAAAAAAAAGTTAAAAGAAGTCCTCATTTTCTTCTAAAGACATATTCATAAGATCACCTTGGCCAGAAGCATCATCAAATAGCCATTTCTCCAAAAAACTAAGATGGGGGATTTGATTTTCCAAGTTTGGTTTACTTTCATCTTGGAACATACTTGTTTCAGGGGAAACCGATTGCGAAACATCCGAATTGCTGTAATTTGAATAGTAGTTGTTGTTGTTTTGATGGTTGGGGGTGATGTTATTGTTGTAGCCAAATTGCAGCGAGTTATCATAACCTTCACTTGGAGGACTTGGGAACTGATGGTTGATCAAGGAACTCTGAGTTTGTGTTGTCTCGAGACTTTCAGAGTTTGTTAGTGATGATTTCTTGCAACTTTTCATCCAATCTGGGAGCAACCGCGCAATGTTCTCAGCACTCGAAGCGTAACTAGTTGTACTAATTTGATTCGATGGGGGATTGGTGTATGAGGATAGTTCAGGTACGTTGGTGGATTTGTTGTCAATAGATAGAGCTTCACAAAGGGCTTGTTTGGCCATATGGATATCAGTTTGAAGCCTTCTTTCCCATTGCCCTTTGGACATGGTGGTTTCGGATGACGATGATGAGTGACACCCCTTTGAAGTACCATGATGACGACGATGATCAGGATGATTGTTTTCTTGATCTGAATTTTCGTTCTGCCTCTCAAGTTTTCTCTTCAGATGAGTATTCCAGTAATTCTTGATATCGTTATCGGTTCTTTGTGGAAGATACGAAGCTATTGCTGCCCATCTGCCATAAATCATGAAAAAAATTAATTATTTGTAATCTAGAAAATAGATACATAAAATATCATTTAGATTCTTGAAAAAAAAAAAAAAATCCTACCTGTTGCCAAGAAGGGCTTGAAGATGGATAATCATCTTCTCCTCTTGCTCAGTGAAACTGCCACGTTTGATTCCTGGCCGAAGATAATTCGTCCAACGCAGTCTACAACTCTTACTGCATCTTAGCAAACCTGAATTCATAAGAACATGTAAATGATAAACAACAATATAACAAAAAAATTTTAATAAATAAACACTGAAAAAATGAGGGAAAAAAGAAAAGTTGATCGAGTGAAAGAACAGGATACAATAAATACCCTAATTTAATGATCTAACCAACCCACCTCCAAATAAAAAAAAAAACAAAAAACAAAAAATCATACCAGTATTGGTAGGAACAGATCTCCAATTCCCAGGACCATTTTGTTGAATATAAGTGACTAGAATTATATCTTCTTCTGGTGTCCATGGGCCTTTCTTCACACCTATCTTATCACAGCAAGGTGGTCTTCCCATTGAACAAAATCTTTTTCTTTTCCTGTCTATGTTGAATCAAGATCAATCTTTTTTCAATATTTCACACTCACCGTGTGTATTGGTGTGTGTTTTGGATTGAGAAGTGATGAACACGAGATGGGTTTTTAAGTTTTTTTGTCATTCGACTTAAGAGTAAAACAGCAAGACAAGAGTCTTTGGGTAGGGAGCCCCCCAAAGGTTGTAGACTATATATAGATGACAAGAAATATAAAAAGAGATAAGAGATAGATGAAAGCCGAAGATTAGGAAGAGGTGGGGTGATGATTTTACACGCTGACCGAAGAAATGAGTTGAAAAAAAGGCAAATAAGAAATGGCTTCTCTCTCATGAAAACCTCAACAAAAAGAGTCAAAAGAAGACAGCAGAGGTGCATTTACTAGGGTTTGCAAAAGTCAGCTGTATGCTTCATGCAGATAAAGACGGAATCGATCAAAAGAAATGTAGAGACTACTATTTGTCTATTTTTAGTGAGCAGTTTCTGATTTCAATCCAAATATTTACAGTTTTACACCAATTGTGAAATTAGATGCCATGTTACAATCAAACTCGTTTTGACTTCAACCTAATACGTATTAGAGCTTGTTAAAATGAGAAATAATTAATGATCATCACTTGATAGAAATTAGAGATAATTCTTTAATAAGAATTGCGGTTCTGATTATATAAATTAATCGGTTTCTTATGACTTAACATTTCTTGTTATGATATGTTAATTAGATTATGATTGTTTGACTATAAATAATAATTACAAAATAAGTTTAATTTCAATGTCATGAATCATAACTAGGGTTGACAATTTCGGCTTAATGGATCAAATTAACGAGTGGAGCGGTCAAAATGACCCGTAATAAATTAAGTAAGCTAGAACATAAATTTTTTTAAAAGATGAAATTTTAAAAAATAATGTATTAAACAATTTTTTTTGAAAAAAATTTCAAAAGTATGTTAAGATTTTGTCATTTGGTCTTCGACATGTTTGGGTGAATGAACCAAACTTTGTGACTAATTACTCATGAATAAATATAAATGATTTTTTACCGTACTTTATAATTAAGTACATAC
Source organism: Centrapalus pauciflorus (assembly GCA_020465985.1). Classification (NCBI taxonomy): domain Eukaryota; kingdom Viridiplantae; phylum Streptophyta; class Magnoliopsida; order Asterales; family Asteraceae; genus Centrapalus; species Centrapalus pauciflorus. The sequence goes on along the minus strand of JAANYP010001613.1, from coordinate 4,381 downwards.
ATAAAACCATTAATTTAAAGTTCACAAGTGTAATATAATAGAAAAAGATTATCAATTTATAAACATATAAAAGTAGTATTTAAAATAGTTAATTATTGTAAAAATAAAAGAGATACGTAGAGTTGAACAAGTAATTATATATTTTAAAAAACATGAATATTAGGACCGTACGTCTAAGAACTAATATAAAATTCATAACATATGATTTACAATTTTAACTTAAAATAAGGATCATTTGAAAAAAATAGCAACATATTTTTATTTAATTATCGTTTATATCAATATCATTTATATATTGTTTTATTAATGATTAATAACATTAACTTTTATATTTTTTTATTGATTATAGCAAAAAACTAAAAATAGTTTATGTTCATAAACGAAAAATATATAAAAGTTGATACTATTAATGATACAAAACGTAAAAGTAGATGTTAATTATTTAAAACAAATACAAAACTTGATATGCTATTAATAAAAATAGTATTGCTATACATAAATGGTATAATAAAAATTAAAAAAGTAGTTATTTTTGACAATTTACCATAACAATAAATCATGTCACTATTTTCTTACATGTTACTTTCACATGTGTAGTTATACATCCAAATAAGTTGGTGTGAATAAATTAATAGTTGACTATTTGTAGTACGTGAAGGTTAAAATTGCAAAACAATTAATTAAAGAGGCTTGGAATAAACAACTTGATATGTTATTCGTATACTAGAAAGTCTTAATTGTAATTATATTTTAATTATATATTGTATTTTTAAGTTGTTTAATGTAATGGTTAATTAATTAGCATTTTGTCTAAAAAGTTGACTTGCAAGACTTTAACGAGTCAAATTCTATTATAGCTATATATGCAATGTTGAAATTTTAAATTTTATAACGTTTTCTAAGGAATTCATATAGGTGCTATTTGTTTTATAAGAGGTTAAATGTCTGAAGTTTAAAAATCATATCTGAAATTAAGATTTAGTTTTAAGATCTGAAATCTGAAATTAAGGGCATGTTTGGTTCATGGAATTGGATGGAATGTGGTGGAATTGAAATGAGCATTCCATTCCAAAATCATGTTTGGTAGTAGAAAAGAAAGGAATGAAAATTCCTTAAAAATATCATTTTTTTCAAGGAATCTTCATTCCTTGGATAAACTCTATGGAATTATAATTTCATTTCAAATCCTCATCAAACTTCATCCACCCTTTCTAACTTCCTCCTCTTTTACATCTGTTGCTCCTTCATCACCATCTACTCCACCGGTGCTGCTCACCTCCACCACCATCCTCGTCGTTGGCCAAATATTTCATCTCCTCCACCACCGTCGGCGGCGGCTGCTCTTCTCCACCACCATCGTCGCCAACTGCTCTCCTCCACCACCAGATCTCGACGACTGCTCTCCTCCACCTTCATCGTCGGCGACTGCTCTCCTCCACCGCCAGATCTCGACGACTGCTCTCCTCCATCTCCATCGCCGACGACTTCTCTCCTTCGCCATCAGATCTCGACGACTGCTCTCCTTTTTTGCCTACATTACATTACCCCTTTGATTTTGCCAACATTGCAGTGATATGTATATTTCTTGTTTATATATATGTATATTACAGTGATATGTATATTTCTTGCTAAAAAGTTACTGATATGTATATTTCTTGTATATATATGTATATGTATTTCTTGCTAGAAATTTAAAGAAATCTGTAGTTTAAAGAAAATTGAAAATTTTTTTAAGAAAATTGAAAATTTTTTTAAGAAAATTGAAACATTTTTTAAGAAAATTTTATTTTATGAAAATTGTTCCTTTGACAGGTTTACAAACCAAACTGAAAACAGGAATGAAATTGAATTTGAAATCTATTCCGTTCTTGCAAACCAAACAGGTGGCGGTATTTGGATTCAGAAAATTTCATTCCTTTCAGAATTTCATTCCTTTAACAGATTTCATTCCTGGAATAAATATTCTGCGAACCAAACGCCACCTAAGAGATGATCTTAAGATTGTTTGTTTCATAATATGAAACATCTGAAAAATATTACTTTAAAATATTATATCTAATTAATTATATATTGTAATTAATTAATTTAAAATTAAATAATTAAATTAAAATAATTAATATGATAAATATTTTTAAATTAGGGTTGTAAACTAAAAATAAAGAAAAGACTCTTTTAATTTTTTTCCAGACCAAAGTCTTCCTCTTAATTTTAAAAGATAAATTTAGAGGTTTCAACATATTAAGAGGAGGCCTTCAAATCTGAAATTAAGAGGCTCTGAATTTTAATTCAAACTAGTCTCTTTCTCTTAAAATTCAGAGGGAAATTCAGATGTTGTAACCTCTTAAGTCTGAATTTAAACAAACAATAAAAATTAGGTTAAGATCTGAAATTTAGACTTCAGACCAAATTCAGATCCTCTTAATTAAAAACAAACACACCCAAGTCTAAACTTAAACAAACAATTTTTATTTATTATAGATCTGTTCAGAGGTTTTAAGAGGTTGTTAATAGAAAACAAATGAGACCATAGTGATTGATCAATTATTAGTACAAGGATGATACTTATGAAATACAGGCGAACTAAACTTTTCATATGTATTGTAATATCTTCGTGATCTCAAATCTATAAATACTAATAAAAAAGTAATTATACTAATTTCTTGTGAAGTCATGTCTCATCATCATGAATCGACAAGTGACATTTATAGGTTTTAAAAATAATAAATTAATTTATATCCATCCAAATCAAATATAATCTACTTTTAAATTCAAAATCAAATCAAACATAATCTAATACTCTACTAACTTATTATTTATAATATAAGATAATAAAAGTTTAAATATATAAGAAAATAATTACTATATATATATTTAGATATATATAAAATTAATAGGTTATAATAAATAATAGTATCAATCTTATATACTTTTCTTTTAAAAAAAATAATATATATTTTCACCTTTTAATTTATTATATTTTTTATATGTTAAAAATATCCGCGTAATTTGCGGTAATAAACTAGAAAATTTACTATATATCAACAAGCAAAGTAGAAAAAATCATTAAACAAAGTTAATTGGGTTACACTTTTTAGATGTTAAACAACACATACAATGATGATATAACTATGTCATGTTCATGTATACAAAAAGGAAAGTCTCTTATCCCAATCCAAGCTTTCGTCAATAATATATACCAATTTGGTGAGCAAAGCTCCACGATCAATCCCCTGATGTTAGTTGGTGAGACATTTGCCTTATGGCCTAAAATGGATGAACTATTAAATGGGTAAACAACAATGTTGTTTAATAAGATTGATGTATAATGCAAAAATATCGAATGCAGATATATAGAATATAAACATGCATGCAATGGAACAAACCAATAATGATAAAATTACCACTTGGCGATTAACACCATAAGATTACCATCCAAGGGGTTAGAGCAAGACTGATTGACACTACATAATTGTGGTATGCTTACTGCCGGATGTCACACAGACGCAACATTACTCGATTAGAGTCTTATCGCTCGATTACTACCATTAGGCCTATCGACATTGTATAATACTACACGGTTTTTGTATGCTTACCGCAAAAGGACCCGTGGTTACCTCACAATTACTGTCATAGGTGGTGTAATATTATATGGTACGGTGCTACATGATTCTCGTACACTTACCACAAAATGTCACACAGTTATCAAATTTTCGGTAACTGTTTACGTTATGTGGTACCATAGTATACGGTTACCGACGCTAGGCTTACCATAGAACACGATTTGGTCATCACCTTCGGCTTACTAAATACGTGACTAAGCTAATCAATCACCAATTTGAGTCATGCAACAAGTAATCAAGGAAAAAATATAAGACAATGATACAACAATAGCAAAGCATGAAGTGAATCAATTAAACAGACAATCAATCTTGACAAGTAACTCATATATGTGCATTTATGATACATCTATACTAGAACTCACAGTGATCAAAACAATTAAGCATCGGTATCTCAATTTGAACCGCAGTTAACCAAATCAAGGTTAAGAATTCACGAATCTCATTTTTAAATTTAATTCACCTACATAACGCATACATAACTCTAACATCGGTCCCAAGTGTTTACCATTATCCTAGATTCTCCTAAACGTATGTTCGAGTGATAAAATGAGAGTTTTGAGTCGTTCCCACACCATTCGAAACCCGTATTTGTGTTCCAACTCTAGAATCTCTTAATTCATTCAATCAGAATTGGGAAACAAGAAGCAGGTGCTTACATAAACCCTAAACGCTCTAAGGTTGCGTTTGGTAGAGAGAATCGTAGAGAAAAGAATTAAGTATAAAATCAATGGTTTTTTATGCTATCAAAGTTGAAAATGCAA
>JAANYP010001612.1:0-107917 GCA_020465985.1 Centrapalus pauciflorus | reverse complement strand
ACACTCGTTGTGTGACCAAATGGTTGCAATCAGCCACACACACATAAAAATAAAGTGGCCAATGCATGGACAATAGTCACACAAAATACAAGTTTACCTCACTTAAAACAGCATATGGTCACACTTTTTAACACCTACGGCCACATTTGGCATAATTTTATGTGACCAAAGCACACAACAATTCACTCGTTGTGTGACCAAAAGGTTGCAATCACCCACACACAAATAAAAATAAAGTGGCCATTGCATTGGCAATAGTCCCACAAAATACAAGTTTACCTCACTTTAAAGAGCATATGGTCACACTTTTTAACACCTATGGCCACATTTGGCATAATTTGATGTGACCAAAGCCCACAACAAGACACTCGTTGTGTGACCAAAAGGTTGCAATCAGCCACACATAATTAAAAATAAAATGGTCATTGCATTGGCAATAGTCCCACAAAATACAAGTTTACCTCACTTAAAAGAGCGTATGGTCACACTTTTTAACACCTATGGCCACATTTGGCATAATTTGATGTGACCAAAGCCCACAACAAGACACTCGTTGTGTGAATAAATGGTTGCAATCAGCACACACAAATAAAAATAAAGTGGCCATTGCATGGACAATAGTCAGACAAAATACAAGTTAACCTCACTTAAAAGAGCATATGGTGAGACTTTTTAACACCTATGGCCACATTTGACATAATTTTATGTGACCAAAGCCCACAACAAGACACTCGTTGTGTGACCAAATGGTTGCAATCACCCACACACAAATAAAATTAAAGTGGTCATTGCATGAACAATAGTCACACAAAATACAAGTTTACCTCACTTAAAACAGCATATGGTCACATTTTTTATCAGCGACGGCCACATTTGGCATAATTATATGTGACTAAAGCACACAACAAGACACTCGTTATGTGACCAAAAGAATGCAAGTAGCCACACACAAAAGGTTGCAATCAGCCACACACAAATAAAAATAAAGTGGCCATTGCATGGACAATAGTCACACAAAATACAAGTTTACCTCACTTAAAAGAGCATGTGGTCACACTTTTTAACATCTACGGCCACATTTGACATAATTTTATGTGACCAAAGCCCACAACAAAACACTCGTTGTGTCACAAATGGTTGCAATCAGCCACACACACATAAAATTAAAGTGGTCACTGCATGGACAATAGTCACACAAAATACAAGTTTACCTCACTTAAAACAGCATATGGTCACATTTTTTATCGGCCACATTTGGCATAATTGTATGTGACCAAAGCACACAACAAGACACTCGTTGTGTGACCAAAAGAATGCAAGCAGCCACAAACAAATAAAGATAAAGAGGTCGTTGCATTTGACAATAGTCACACAAAATACAAGTTTACATCACTTAAAATAGCATATGGTCACACCAATTAACACCCACAACCACATTTGGCATAATTCAATGTCACCAAAGCCCACAACAAGACACTCGTTGTGTGACCAAGTGGTTGCAATCAACCACACACACATAAAAATAAAGTGGCCATTGCATGGACAATGGTCACACAAAATCGAAGTTTACCTCACTTAAAAGAGCATGTGGTCACACTTTTTAACATCTACGACCACATTTGACATAATTTTATGTGACCAAAGCCCACAACAAAACACTCGTTGTGTGACAAATGGTTGCAATCAGCCACACACACATAAAAATAAAGTGGCCAATGCATAGACAATAGTCACACAAAATACAAGTTTACCTCACTTAAAACAGCATATGGTCACACTTTTTAACACCTACGGCCACACTTGGCATAATTTTATGTGACCAAAGCACACAACAATTCACTCGTTGTGTGACCAAAAGGTTGCTATCACCCACACACAAATAAAATGAAGTGGCCATTGCATTGGCAATAGTCCCACAAAATACAAGTTTACCTCACTTTAAAGAGCATATGGTCACACTTTTTAACACCTATGGCCACATTTGGCATAATTTGATGTGACCAAAGCCCACAACAAGACACTCGTTGTGTGACCAAAAGGTTGCAATCAGCCACACATAATTAAAAATAAAATGGACATTGCATTGGCAATAGTCCCACAAAATACAAGTTTACCTCACTTAAAAGAGCATATGGTCACACTTTTTAACACCTATGGCCACATTTGGCATAATTTGATGTGACCAAAGCCCACAACAAGACACTCGTTGTGTGAATAAATGGTTGCAATCAGCACCCACAAATAAAAATAAAGTGGCCATTGCATGGACAATAGTCAGACAAAATACAAGTTAACCTCACTTAAAAGAGCATATGGTCAGACTTTTTAACACCTACGGCCACATTTGACATAATTTAATGTGACCAAAGCCCACAACAAGACACTCGTTGTGTGACCAAATGGTTGCAATCACCCACACACAAATAAAATTAAAGTGGTCATTGCATGGACAATAGTCACACAAAATACAAGTTTACCTCACTTAAAACAGCATATGGTCACATTTTTTATCGGCCACATTTGGCATAATTGTATGTGACCAAAGCACACAACAAGACACTCGTTGTGTGACCAAAAGAATGCAAGCAGCCACAAACAAATAAAGATAAAGAGGTCGTTGCATTTGACAATAGTCACACAAAATACAAGTTTACATCACTTAAAATAGCATATGGTCACACCAATTAACACCCACAACCACATTTGGCATAATTCAATGTCACCAAAGCCCACAACAAGACACTCGTTGTGTGACCAAGTGGTTGCAATCAACCACACACACATAAAAATAAAGTGGCCATTGCATGGACAATGGTCACACAAAATCGAAGTTTACCTCACTTTAAAGAGCATATGGTCACACTTTTTAACACCTATGGCCACATTTGGCATAATTTGATGTGACCAATGCCCACAACAAGACACTCGTTGTGTGACCAAAAGGTTGCAATCAGCCACACATAATTAAAAATAAAATGGACATTGCATTGGCAATAGTCCCACAAAATACAAGTTTACCTCACTTAAAAGAGCATATGGTCACACTTTTTAACACCTATGGCCACATTTGGCATAATTTGATGTGACCAAAGCCCACAACAAGACACTCGTTGTGTGACCAAAAGGTTGCAATCAGCCACACATAATTAAAAATAAAATGGACATTGCATTGGCAATAGTCCCACAAAATACAAGTTTACCTCACTTAAAAGAGCATATGGTCACACTTTTTAACACCTATGGCCACATTTGGCATAATTTGATGTGACCAAAGCCCACAACAAGACACTCGTTGTGTGAATAAATGGTTGCAATCAGCACCCACAAATAAAAATAAAGTGGCCATTGCATGGACAATAGTCAGACAAAATACAAGTTAACCTCACTTAAAAGAGCATATGGTCAGACTTTTTAACACCTACGGCCACATTTGACATAATTTAATGTGACCAAAGCCCACAACAAGACACTCGTTGTGTGACCAAATGGTTGCAATCACCCACACACAAATAAAATTAAAGTGGTCATTGCATGGACAATAGTCACACAAAATACAAGTTTACCTCACTTAAAACAGCATATGGTCACATTTTTTATCGGCCACATTTGGCATAATTGTATGTGACCAAAGCACACAACAAGACACTCGTTGTGTGACCAAAAGAATGCAAGCAGCCACAAACAAATAAAGATAAAGAGGTCGTTGCATTTGACAATAGTCACACAAAATACAAGTTTACATCACTTAAAATAGCATATGGTCACACCAATTAACACCCACAACCACATTTGGCATAATTCAATGTCACCAAAGCCCACAACAAGACACTCGTTGTGTGACCAAGTGGTTGCAATCAACCACACACACATAAAAATAAAGTGGCCATTGCATGGACAATGGTCACACAAAATCGAAGTTTACCTCACTTTAAAGAGCATATGGTCACACTTTTTAACACCTATGGCCACATTTGGCATAATTTGATGTGACCAATGCCCACAACAAGACACTCGTTGTGTGACCAAAAGGTTGCAATCAGCCACACATAATTAAAAATAAAATGGTCATTGCATTGGCAATAGTCCCACAAAATACAAGTTTACCTCACTTAAAAGAGCATATGGTCACACTTTTTATCACCTATGGCCACATTTGGCATAATTTGATGTGACCAAAGCCCACAACAAGACACTCGTTGTGTGAATAAATGGTTGCAATCAGCACCCACAAATAAAAATAAAGTGGCCATTGCATGGACAATAGTCAGACAAAATACAAGTTAACCTCACTTAAAAGAGCATATGGTCAGACTTTTTAACACCTACGGCCACATTTGACATAATTTAATGTGACCAAAGCCCACAACAAGACACTCGTTGTGTGACCAAATGGTTGCAATCACCCACACACAAATAAAATTAAAGTGGTCATTGCATGAACAATAGTCACACAAAATACAAGTTTACCTCACTTAAAACAGCATATGGTCACATTTTTTATCAGCGACGGCCACATTTGGCATAATTGTATGTGACCAAAGCACACAACAAGACACTCGTTGTGTGACCAAAAGAATGCAAGCAGCCACACACAAAAGGTTGCAATCAGTCACACACAAATAAAAATAAAGTGGCCATTGCATGGACTATAGTCACACAGAATACAAGTTTACCTCACTTAAAAGAGCATGTGGTCACACTTTTTAACATCTACGGCCACATTTGACATAATTATATGTGACCAAAGCCCACAACAAAACACTCGTTGTGTCACAAATGGTTGCAATCACACACACACAAATAAAATTAAAGTGGTCACTGCATGGACAATAGTCACACAAAATACAAGTTTACCTCACTTAAAACAACATATGGTCACATTTTCTATCGGCCACATTTGGCATAATTGTATGTGACCAAAGCATACAACAAGACACTCGTTGTGTGACCAAAAGAATGCAAGCAGCCACACACAAATAAAGATAAAGAGGTCGTTGCATTTTACAATAGTCACACAGAATACAAGTTTACATCACTTAAAAGAGTATATGGTCACACTAATTAACACCCACAGCCACATTTGGCATAATTCAATGTCACCAAAGCCCACGACAAGACACTCGTTGTGTGACCAAATGGTTGCAATCAACCACACACACATAAAAATAAAGTGGCCATTGCATGGACAATGGTCACACAAAATAGAAGTTTACCTCACTTAAACGAGCATGTGGTCACGCTTTTTAACATCTACGGCCACATTTGACATAATTTTAGGTGACCAAAGCCCACAACAAAACACTCGTTGTGTGACAAATGGTTGCAATCAGCCACACACACATAAAAATAAAGTGGCCAATGTATGGACAATAGTCACACAAAATACAAGTTTACCTCACTTAAAACAGCATATGGTCACACTTTTTAACACCTACGGCCACATTTGGCATAATTTTATGTGACCAAAGCACACAACAATTCAGTCGTTGTGTGACCAAAAGATTGCAATCAGCCACACACAAATAAAAATAAAGTGGCCATTGCATTGGCAATAGTCCCACAAAATACAAGCTTACCTCACTTTAAAGAGTATATGGTCACACTTTTTAACACCTATGGCCACATTTGGCATAATTTGATGTAACCAAAGCCCACAACAAGACACTCGTTGTGTGAATAAATGGTTGCAATCAGCACAAACAAATAAAAATAAAGTGGCCATTGCATGGACAATAGTAAGACAAAAATACAAGTTAACCTCACTTAAAAGACCATATGGTCAGACTTTTTAACACCTACGGCCACATTTGACATAATTTTATGTGACCAAAGCCCACAACAAGACACTCGTTGTGTGACCAAATGGTTGCAATCACCCACACACAAATAATATTGAAGTGGTCATTGCATGAACAATAGTCACACAAAATACAAGTTTACCTCACTTAAAACAGCATATGGTCACATTTTTTATCAGCGACGGCCACATTTGGCATAATTGTATGTGACCAAAGCACACAACAAGACACTCGTTGTGTGACCAAAAGAATGCAAGCAGCCACACACAAATAAAGAAAAAGAGGTCGTTGCATTTGACAATAGTCACACAAAATACAAGTTTACCTCACTTAAAAGAGCATATGGTCACACTATTTAACACCCACAGCCACATTTGACATAATTTAATGTCACCAAAGCCCACAACAAGACACTCGTTGTGTGACCAAATGGTTGCAATCAACCACACACACATAAAAATAAAGTGGCCATTGCATGGACAATAGTCACACAAAATGCAAGTTTACCTCACTTAAAAGAGCATGTGGTCACACTTTTTAACACCTACGGCCACATTTGACATAATTTTATGTGACCAAAGCTCACAACAAGACACTCATTGTGTGACAAATGGTTGCAATTAGCCACACACACGTAAAAATAAAGTCGCCAATGCATGAACAATAGTCACACAAAATACAAGTTTACCTCACTTAAAACAACATATGGTCACACTTTTTAACACATACGACCACATTTGGCATAATTTTATGTGACCAAAGTACAAACCAATTCACTCGTTGTGTGACCAAAAGGTTGCAATCAGCCGCACACAAATAAAAATAAAGTGGCCATTGCATGGACAATAGTGATACAAAATACAAATTTACCTCACTTAAAAGAGCATATGGTCACACTTTTTAACACCTACGGCCACATTTGACATAATTTTATGTGACCAAAGCCCACAACTGGATGCAATCAACCACACACAAATAAAAATAAAATGGCCAATGCATGGACAATAGTTACACAAAATACAAGTTTACCTCACTTAAAACAGCTAATGGTCACACTTTTTAACACCTACGGCCACATTTGGCATAATTTTATGTGACAAAAGCACACAACAAGACACTCGTTGTGTGACCAAAAGGTTGCAATCAGCCACATACAAATAAATCTAAAATGGCCATTGCATTGGCAATAGTCTCACAAAATACAAGTTTACCTAACTTAAAAGAGCATATGGTCACACTTTTTAACACCTACGACCACATTTGGCATAATTTGATGTGACCAAAGCCCACAACAAGACACTTGTTGTGTGAAAAAATGGTTGCAATCAGCACACACAAATAAAAATAAAATAGTCATTGCATGGACAATAGTCAGACAAAATACAAGTTAACCTCACCTAAAAGAGCATATGGTCACACTTTTTAACACCTACGGCCACATTTGACATAATTTTATGTGACCAAAGCCCACAACAAGACACTCGTTGGGTGACCAAATGGTTGCAATCAGCCACACACAAATAAAATTAAAGTGGTCATTGCATGCACAATCGTCACACAAAATACAAGTTTACCTCACTTAAAACAGCATATGGTCACATTGTTTATCACCGGCGGCCACATTTATCATAATTGTATGTGACCAAAGCACACAACAAGACACTCGTTGTGTGACCAAAAGTTTGCAAGCAGCCACACACAAATAAAAATAAAGAGGTCTTTCAATTTGATAATAGTCACAGAAAATACAAGTAAATCTCACTTAAAAGAGCATATGGTCACACTATTTAACACCCACAGCCACATTTGGCATAATTTAATGTCACCAAAGCCCACAACAAGACACTCGTTGTGTGACCAAATGGTTGCAATCAACCACACACACATAAAAATAAAGTGGCAATTGCATGGACAATAGTCACACAAAATGCAAGTTTACCTCACTTAAAAGAGCATGTGGTCACACTTTTTAACACATACGGCCACATTTGACCTAATTTTATGTGACCAAAGCCCACAACAAGACACTCGTTGTGTGACAAGTGGTTGCAATCAGCCACACACATATAAAAATAAAGTCGCCAATGCAAGGACAATAGTCACACTAAATACAAGCTTACCTCACTTAAAACAGCATATGGTCACACTTTTTAACACATACTACCACATTTGGCATAATTTTATGTGACCAAAGCACAAACCAATTCACTCGTTGTGTGACCAAAAGGTTACAATCAGCCACACACAAATAAAAATAAAGTGGCCATTGCATGGACAATAGTCACACAAAATACAAGTTTTCCTCACTTAATAGAGCATATGGTCACACTTTTTAACACCTACGGCCACATTTGACATAATTCTAGGTGACCAAAGCCCACAACCGGATGCAATCAACCACACACAAATAAAAATAAAGTGGCCAATGCATGGACAATTGTCACACAAAATACAAGTTTGCCTCACTTAAAACAGCTTATGGTCACACTTTTTAACACCTACGGCCACATTTGGCATAATTTTATGTGACCAAAGCACACAACAAGACACTCGTTGTGTGACCAAAAGGTTGCAATCAGCCACACACAAATAAAAAAAAATGGCCATTGCATTGGCAATAGTCCCACAAAATACAAGTTTACCTCACTTAAAAAGCATATAGCACACTTTTTAACACCTACGGCCCCATTTAGCATAATTTTATGTGACAAAAGCCCACAATAAGACACTCATTGTGTGAAAAAATGGTTGCAATCAGCACACAAAAATAAAAATAAAGTGGCCATTGCATGTTCAATAGTCACACATTGCATGTTCAATAGTCACACAAAATACAAGTTTACCTCACTTAAAAGAGCATATGGTCACACTTTTTAACACCTACGGCCACATTTGACAAAATTTTATGTGACCAAAGCCCACAACAAGACTCTCGTTGTGTGACCAAATGGTTGCAATCACCCGCACAAAAATAAAATTAAAGTGGTCATTGCATGGGCAATAGTCACACAAAATACAAGTTTACATCACTTAAAAGAGCATATGGTCACACTTTTTAACACCTACGGCCACATTTGGCATAATTTTATGTGACCAAAGCACACAACAAGACACTTGACCAAAAGGTTGCAATCAGCCACACACAAATAAAAAAAATGGCCATTGCATTGGCAATAGTCTCACAAAATACAAGTTTACCTCACTTAAAAAAGCATATAGCACACTTTTTAACACCTACGGCCCCATTTAGCATAATTTTATGTGACAAAAGCCCACAATAAGACACTCATTGTGTGAAAAAATGGTTGCAATCAGCACACAAAAATAAAAATAAAGTGGCCATTGCATGTTCAATAGTCACACATTGCATGTTCAATAGTCACACAAAATACAAGTTTACCTCACTTAAAAGAGCATATGGTCACACTTTTTAACACCTACGGCCACATTTGACAAAATTTTATGTGACCAAAGCCCACAACAAGACTCTCGTTGTGTGACCAAATGGTTGCAATCACCCGCACACAAATTAAAATTAAAGAGGTCATTCATGGGCCAATAGGCTCACACCCAAAATAACAAGTAACCTCACTTTAAAGAGCATATGGTTCATACGGTTTTAACACCTACGGCCACATTGACATAATTTTTGATGTGACCAAAAGCCCACAACAAGATATACTCTTTGGGGACCAAAATGGTTGCAATCACCCACACACAAATAAAATTAAAGTGGTCATTGCATGGACAATAGTCACACAAAATACAAGTTTACCTCACTTAAAACAGCATGTGGTCACTGTTTTTTATCACCGACGGCCACATTTTTCATAATTGTATGTGACCAAAGCACACAACAAGACACTCGTTGTGTGACCAAAAGGTTGCAAGCAGCCACACACAAATAAAAATAAAGAGGTCTTTCAATTTGACAATAGTCACAGAAAATACAAGTAAATCTCACTTAAAAGAGCATATGGTCACACTATTTAACACCCACAGCCACATTTGGCATAATTTAATGTCACCAAAGCCCACAACAAGACACTCGTTGTGTGACCAAATGGTTGCAATCAACCACACACACATAAAAATAAAGTGGCAATTGCATGGACAATAGTCACACAAAATGCAAGTTTACCTCACTTAAAAGAGCATGTGGTCACACTTTTTAACACATACGGCCACATTTGACCTAATTTTATGTGACCAAAGCCCACAACAAGACACTCGTTGTGTGACAAGTGGTTGCAATCAGCCACACACACATAAAAATAAAGTCGCCAATGCAAGGACAATAGTCACACTAAATACAAGCTTACCTCACTTAAAACAGCATATGGTCACACTTTTTAACACATACTACCACATTTGGCATAATTTTATGTGACCAAAGCACAAACCAATTCACTCGTTGTGTGACCAAAAGGTTACAATCAGCCACACACAAATAAAAATAAAGTGGCCATTGCATGGACAATAGTCACACAAAATACAAGTTTTCCTCACTTAATAGAGCATATGGTCACACTTTTTAACACCTACGGCCACATTTGACATAATTCTAGGTGACCAAAGCCCACAACCGGATGCAATCAACCACACACAAATAAAAATAAAGTGGCCAATGCATGGACAATTGTCACACAAAATACAAGTTTGCCTCACTTAAAACAGCTTATGGTCACACTTTTTAACACCTACGGCCACATTTGGCATAATTTTATGTGACCAAAGCACACAACAAGACACTCGTTGTGTGACCAAAAGGTTGCAATCAGCCACACACAAATAAAAAAAAATGGCCATTGCATTGGCAATAGTCCCACAAAATACAAGTTTACCTCACTTAAAAAGCATATAGCACACTTTTTAACACCTACGGCCCCATTTAGCATAATTTTATGTGACAAAAGCCCACAATAAGACACTCATTGTGTGAAAAAATGGTTGCAATCAGCACACAAAAATAAAAATAAAGTGGCCATTGCATGTTCAATAGTCACACATTGCATGTTCAATAGTCACACAAAATACAAGTTTACCTCACTTAAAAGAGCATATGGTCACACTTTTTAACACCTACGGCCACATTTGACAAAATTTTATGTGACCAAAGCCCACAACAAGACTCTCGTTGTGTGACCAAATGGTTGCAATCACCCGCACAAAAATAAAATTAAAGTGGTCATTGCATGGGCAATAGTCACACAAAATACAAGTTTACATCACTTAAAAGAGCATATGGTCACACTTTTTAACACCTACGGCCACATTTGGCATAATTTTATGTGACCAAAGCACACAACAAGACACTTGACCAAAAGGTTGCAATCAGCCACACACAAATAAAAAAAATGGCCATTGCATTGGCAATAGTCTCACAAAATACAAGTTTACCTCACTTAAAAAAGCATATAGCACACTTTTTAACACCTACGGCCCCATTTAGCATAATTTTATGTGACAAAAGCCCACAATAAGACACTCATTGTGTGAAAAAATGGTTGCAATCAGCACACAAAAATAAAAATAAAGTGGCCATTGCATGTTCAATAGTCACACATTGCATGTTCAATAGTCACACAAAATACAAGTTTACCTCACTTAAAAGAGCATATGGTCACACTTTTTAACACCTACGGCCACATTTAACAAAATTTTATGTGACCAAAGCCCACAACAAAACTCTCGTTGTGTGACCAAATGGTTGCAATCACCCGCACACAAATAAAATTAAAGAGGTCATTGCATGGGCAATAGTCACACAAAATACAAGTTAACCTCACTTAAAAGAGCATATGGTCATACTTTTTAACACCTACGGCCACATTTGACATAATTTTATGTGACCAAAGCCCACAACAAGATACTCTTTGGGTGACCAAATGGTTGCAATCACCCACACACAAATAAAATTAAAGTGGTCATTGCATGGACAATAGTCACACAAAATACAAGTTTACCTCACTTAAAACAGCATGTGGTCACTGTTTTTTATCACCGACGGCCACATTTTTCATAATTGTATGTGACCAAAGCACACAACAAGACACTCGTTGTGTGACCAAAAGGTTGCAAGCAGCCACACACAAATAAAAATAAAGAGGTCTTTCAATTTGACAATAGTCACAGAAAATACAAGTAAATCTCACTTAAAAGAGCATATGGTCACACTATTTAACACCCACAGCCACATTTGGCATAATTTAATGTCACCAAAGCCCACAACAAGACACTCGTTGTGTGACCAAATGGTTGCAATCAACCACACACACATAAAAATAAAGTGGCAATTGCATGGACAATAGTCACACAAAATGCAAGTTTACCTCACTTAAAAGAGCATGTGGTCACACTTTTTTAACACATACGGCCACATTTGACCTAATTTTATGTGACCAAAGCCCACAACAAGACACTCGTTGTGTGACAAGTGGTTGCAATCAGCCACACACACATAAAAATAAAGTCGCCAATGCAAGGACAATAGTCACACTAAATACAAGCTTACCTCACTTAAAACAGCATATGGTCACACTTTTTAACACATACTACCACATTTGGCATAATTTTATGTGACCAAAGCACAAACCAATTCACTCGTTGTGTGACCAAAAGGTTACAATCAGCCACACACAAATAAAAACAAAGTGGCCATTGCATGGACAATAGTCACACAAAATACAAGTTTTCCTCACTTAATAGAGCATATGGTCACACTTTTTAACACCTACGGCCACATTTGACATAATTCTAGGTGACCAAAGCCCACAACCGGATGCAATCAACCACACACAAATAAAAATAAAGTGGCCAATGCATGGACAATTGTCACACAAAATACAAGTTTGCCTCACTTAAAACAGCTTATGGTCACACTTTTTAACACCTACGGCCACATTTGGCATAATTTTATGTGACCAAAGCACACAACAAGACACTCGTTGTGTGACCAAAAGGTTGCAATCAGCCACACACAAATAAAAATAAAGTGGCCATTGCATGGACAATAGTCACACAAAATACAAGTTTACCTCACTTAAAAGAGCATATGGTCACACTTTTTAACACCTACGGCCACATTTGACAAAATTTTATGTGACCAAAGCCCACAACAAGACTCTCGTTGTGTGACCAAATGGTTGCAATCACCCGCACACAAATAAAATTAAAGTGGTCATTGCATGGGCAATAGTCACACATTGCATGTTCAATAGTCACACAAAATACAAGTTTACCTCACTTAAAAGAGCATATGGTCACACTTTTTAACACCTACGGCCACATTTGACAAAATTTTATGTGACCAAAGCCCACAACAAGACTCTCGTTGTGTGACCAAATGGTTGCAATCACCCGCACAAAAATAAAATTAAAGTGGTCATTGCATGGGCAATAGTCACACAAAATACAAGTTTACATCACTTAAAAGAGCATATGGTCACACTTTTTAACACCTACGGCCACATTTGGCATAATTTTATGTGACCAAAGCACACAACAAGACACTTGACCAAAAGGTTGCAATCAGCCACACACAAATAAAAAAAATGGCCATTGCATTGGCAATAGTCTCACAAAATACAAGTTTACCTCACTTAAAAAAGCATATAGCACACTTTTTAACACCTACGGCCCCATTTAGCATAATTTTATGTGACAAAAGCCCACAATAAGACACTCATTGTGTGAAAAAATGGTTGCAATCAGCACACAAAAATAAAAATAAAGTGGCCATTGCATGTTCAATAGTCACACATTGCATGTTCAATAGTCACACAAAATACAAGTTTACCTCACTTAAAAGAGCATATGGTCACACTTTTTAACACCTACGGCCACATTTAACAAAATTTTATGTGACCAAAGCCCACAACAAAACTCTCGTTGTGTGACCAAATGGTTGCAATCACCCGCACACAAATAAAATTAAAGAGGTCATTGCATGGGCAATAGTCACACAAAATACAAGTTAACCTCACTTAAAAGAGCATATGGTCATACTTTTTAACACCTACGGCCACATTTGACATAATTTTATGTGACCAAAGCCCACAACAAGATACTCTTTGGGTGACCAAATGGTTGCAATCACCCACACACAAATAAAATTAAAGTGGTCATTGCATGGACAATAGTCACACAAAATACAAGTTTACCTCACTTAAAACAGCATGTGGTCACTGTTTTTTATCACCGACGGCCACATTTTTCATAATTGTATGTGACCAAAGCACACAACAAGACACTCGTTGTGTGACCAAAAGGTTGCAATCAGCCACACACAAATAAAAAAAAAAGGCCATTGCATTGGCAATAGTCCCACAAAATACAAGTTTACCTCACTTAAAAAGCATATAGCACCCTTTTTAACACCTACGGCCCCATTTAGCATAATTTTATGTGACAAAAGCCCACAATAAGACACTCATTGTGTGAAAAAATGGTTGCAATCAGCACACACAAATAAAAATAAAGTGGCCATTGCATGTTCAATAGTCACACATTGCATGTTCAATAGTCACACAAAATACAAGTTTACCTCACTTAAAAGAGCATATGGTCACACTTTTTAACACCTACGGCCACATTTGACAAAATTTTATGTGACCAAAGCCCACAACAAGACTCTCGTTGTGTGACCAAATGGTTGCAATCACCCGCACACAAATAAAATTAAAGTGGTCATTGCATGGGCAATAGTCACACAAAATACAAGTTTACATCACTTAAAAGAGCATATGGTCACACTTTTTAACACCTACGGCCACATTTGGCATAATTTTATGTGACCAAAGCACACAACAAGACACTTGACCAAAAGGTTGCAATCAGCCACACACAAATAAAAAAAATGGCCATTGCATTGGCAATAGTCCCACAAAATACAAGTTTACCTCACTTAAAAAAGCATATAGCACACTTTTTAACACCTACGGCCCCATTTAGCATAATTTTATGTGACAAAAGCCCACAATAAGACACTCATTGTGTGAAAAAATGGTTGCAATCAGCACACAAAAATAAAAATAAAGTGGCCATTGCATGTTCAATAGTCACACATTGCATGTTCAATAGTCACACAAAATACAAGTTTACCTCACTTAAAAGAGCATATGGTCACACTTTTTAACACCTACGGCCACATTTAACAAAATTTTATGTGACCAAAGCCCACAACAAGACACTCGTTGTGTGAAAAAATGGTTGCAATCAGCACACACAAATAAAAATAAAGTGGCCATTGCATTGACAATAGACAGACAAAATACAAGTTAACCTCACTTAAAAGAGCATATGGTCACACTTTTTAACACCTACGTCAGATTTGACATAATTTTATATGACCAAAGCCCACAACAAGACACTCGTTGCGTGACCAAATGGTTGCAATCACCCACACACAAATAAAATTAAAGTGGTCATTGCATGGACAATAGTCACACAAAATACAAGTTTACCTCACTTAAAACAGCATGTGGTCACTGTTTTTTATCACCGACGGCCACATTTTTCATAATTGTATGTGACCAAAGCACACAACAAGACACTCGTTGTGTGACCAAAAGGTTGCAAGCAGCCACACACAAATAAAAATAAAGAGGTCTTTGAATTTGACAATAGTCACAGAAAATACAAGTTTATCTCACTTAAAAGAGCATATGGTCACACTATTTAACACCCACAGCCACATTTGGCATAACTTAATGTCACCAAAGCCCACAACAAGACACTCGTTGTGTGACCAAATGGTTGCAATCAACCACACACACATAAAAATAAAGTGGCCATTGCATGGACAATAATCACACAAAATGCAAGTTTACGTCACTTAAAAGAGCATGTGGTCACACTTTTTAACACCTACGGCCACATTTGTCATAATTTTATGTGACCAAAGCTCACAACAAGACACTCGTTGTGTGACAAATGGTTGCAATTAGCCACACACACGTAAAAATAAAGTCGCCAATGCATGGACAATAGTCACACAAAATACAAGTTTACCTCACTTAAAACAACATATGGTCACACTTTTTAACACATACGACCACATTTGGCATAATTTTATGTGACCAAAGCACACACCAATTCACTCGCTGTGTGACCAAAAGGTTGCAATCAGCCGCACACAAATAAAAATAAAGCGGCCATTGCATGGACAATAGTCATACAAAATACAAGTTTACCTCACTTAAAAGAGCATATGGTCACACTTTTTAACACCTACGGCCACATTTGACATAATTTTATGTGACCAAAGCCCACAACTGGATGCAATCAACCACACACAAATAAAAATAAAATGGCCAATGCATGGACAATAGTTACACAAAATACAAGTTTACCTCACTTAAAACAGCTTATGGTCACACTTTTTAACACGTACGGCCACATTTGGCATAATTTTATGTGACAAAAGCACACAACAAGACACTCGTTGTGTGACCAAAAGGTTGCAATCAGCCACACACAAATAAAAATAAATGGCCATTGCATTGGCAATAGTCCCACAAAATACAAGTTTACCTAACTTAAAAGAGCTTATGGTCACACTTTTTAACACCTACGACCACATTTGGCATAATTTGATGTGACCAAAGCCCACAACAAGACACTTGTTGTGTGAAAAAATGGTTGCAATCAACACACACAAATAAAAATAAAATGGTCATTGCATGGACAATAGTCAGACAAAATACAAGTTAACCTCACTTAAAAGAGCATATGGTCACACTTTTTAACACCTACGGCCACATTTGACATAATTTTATGTGACCAAAGCCCACAACAAGACACTCGTTGGGTGACCAAATGGTTGCAATCACCCACACACAAATAGAATTAAAGTGGTCATTGCATGGACAATCGTCACACAAAATACAAGTTTACCTCACTTAAAACAGCATATGGTCACATTGTTTATCACCGACGGCCACATTTATCATAATTGTATGTGACCAAAGCACACAACAAGACACTCGTTGTGTGACCAAAAGTTTGCAAGCAGCCACACACAAATAAAAATAAAGAGGTCTTTCAATTTGACAATAGTCACAGAAAATACAAGTTTATCTCACTTAAAAGAGCATATGGTCACACTATTTAACACCCACAGCCACATTTGGCATAATTTAATGTCACCAAAGCCCACAACAAGACACTCGTTGTGTGACCAAATGGTTGCAATCAACCACACACACATAAAAATAAAGTGGCAATTGCATGGACAATAGTCACACAAAATGCAAGTTTACCTCACTTAAAAGAGCATGTGGTCACACTTTTTAACACATACGGCCACATTTGACCTAATTTTATGTGACCAAAGCCCACAACAAGACACTCGTTGTGTGACAAGTGGTTGCAATCAGCCACACACACATAAAAATAAAGTCGCCAATGCAAGGACAATAGTCACACTAAATACAAGTTTACCTCACTTAAAACAGCATATGGTCACACTTTTTAACACATACTACCACATTTGGCATAATTTTATGTGACCAAAGCACAAACCAATTCACTCGTTGTGTGACCAGAAGGTTACAATCAGCCACACACAAATAAAAATAAAGTGGCCATTGCATGGACAATAGTCACACAAAATACAAGTTTTCCTCACTTAATAGAGCATATGGTCACACTTTTTAACACCTACGGCCACATTTGACATAATTCTATGTGACCAAAGCCCACAACTGGATGCAATCAACCACACACAAATAAAAATAAAATGGCCAATGCATGGACAATAGTTACACAAAATACAAGTTTACCTCACATAAAACAGCTAATGGTCACACTTTTTAACACCTACGGCCACATTTGGCATAATTTTATGTGACAAAAGCACACAACAAGACACTCGTTGTGTGACCAAAAGGTTGCAATCAGCCACATACAAATAAATCTAAAATGGCCATTGCATTGGCAATAGTCTCACAAAATACAAGTTTACCTAACTTAAAAGAGCATATGGTCACACTTTTTAACACCTACGACCACATTTGGCATAATTTGATGTGACCAAAGCCCACAACAAGACACTTGTTGTGTGAAAAAATGGTTGCAATCAGCACACACAAATAAAAATAAAATGGTCATTGCATGGACAATAGTCAGACAAAATACAAGTTAACCTCACTTAAAAGAGCATATGGTCACACTTTTTAACACCTACGGCCACATTTGACATAATTTTATGTGACCAAAGCCCACAACAAGACACTCGTTGGGTGACCAAATGGTTGCAATCAGCCACACACAAATAAAATAAAAGTGGTCATTGCATGCACAATCGTCACACAAAATACAAGTTTACCTCACTTAAAACAGCATATGGTCACATTGTTTATCACCGGCGGCCACATTTATCATAATTGTATGTGACCAAAGCACACAACAAGACACTCGTTGTGTGACCAAAAGTTTGCAAGCAGCTACACACAAATAAAAATAAAGAGGTCTTTCAATTTGACAATAGTCACAGAAAATACAAGTAAATCTCACTTAAAAGAGCATATGGTCACACTATTTAACACCCACAGCCACATTTGGCATAATTTAATGTCACCAAAGCCCACAACAAGACACTCGTTGTGTGACCAAATGGTTGCAATCAACCACACACACATAAAAATAAAGTGGCAATTGCATGGACAATAGTCACACAAAATGCAAGTTTACCTCACTTAAAAGAGCATGTGGTCACACTTATTAACACATACGGCCACATTTGACCTAATTTTATGTGACCAAAGCCCACAACAAGACACTCGTTGTGTGACAAGTGGTTGCAATCAGCCACACACACATAAAAATAAAGTCGCCAATGCAAGGACAATAGTCACACTAAATACAAGCTTACCTCACTTAAAACAGCATATGGTCACACTTTTTAACACATACTACCACATTTGGCATAATTTTATGTGACCAAAGCACAAACCAATTCACTCGTTGTGTGACCAAAAGGTTACAATCAGCCACACACAAAT
Source organism: Centrapalus pauciflorus (assembly GCA_020465985.1). NCBI lineage: Eukaryota > Viridiplantae > Streptophyta > Magnoliopsida > Asterales > Asteraceae > Centrapalus > Centrapalus pauciflorus. Next base: position 89,115 of record JAANYP010001612.1, on the reverse strand, counting down.
AAAAACAAAGTGGCCATTGCATGGACAATAGTCACACAAAATACAAGTTTTCCTCACTTAATAGAGCATATGGTCACACTTTTTAACACCTACGGCCACATTTGACATAATTCTAGGTGACCAAAGCCCACAACCGGATGCAATCAACCACACACAAATAAAAATAAAGTGGCCAATGCATGGACAATTGTCACACAAAATACAAGTTTGCCTCACTTAAAACAGCTCATGGTCACACTTTTTAACACCTACGGCCACATTTGGCATAATTTTATGTGACCAAAGCACACAACAAGACACTCGTTGTGTGACCAAAAGGTTGCAATCAGCCACACACAAATAAAAAAAATTGGCCATTGCATTGGCAATAGTCCCACAAAATACAAGTTTACCTCACTTAAAAAAGCATATAGCACACTTTTTAACACCTACGGCCCCATTTAGCATAATTTTATGTGACAAAAGCCCACAATAAGACACTCATTGTGTGAAAAAATGGTTGCAATCAGCACACAAAAATAAAAATAAAGTGGCCATTGCATGTTCAATAGTCACACATTGCATGTTCAATAGTCACACAAAATACAAGTTTACCTCACTTAAAAGAGCATATGGTCACACTTTTTAACACCTACGGCCACATTTGACAAAATTTTATGTGACCAAAGCCCACAACAAGACTCTCGTTGTGTGACCAAATGGTTGCAATCACCCGCACACAAATAAAATTAAAGTGGTCATTGCATGGGGAATAGTCACACAAAATACAAGTTTACATCACTTAAAAGAGCATATGGTCACACTTTTTAACACCTACGGCCACATTTGGCATAATTTTATGTGACCAAAGCACACAACAAGACACTTGACCAAAAGGTTGCAATCAGCCACACACAAATAAAAAAAATGGCCATTGCATTGGCAATAGTCCCACAAAATACAAGTTTACCTCACTTAAAAAAGCATATAGCACACTTTTTAACACCTACGGCCCCATTTAGCATAATTTTATGTGACAAAAGCCCACAATAAGACACTCATTGTGTGAAAAAATGGTTGCAATCAGCACACAAAAATAAAAATAAAGTGGCCATTGCATGTTCAATAGTCACACATTGCATGTTCAATAGTCACACAAAATACAAGTTTACCTCACTTAAAAGAGCATATGGTCACACTTTTTAACACCTACGGCCACATTTAACAAAATTTTATGTGACCAAAGCCCACAACAAAACTCTCGTTGTGTGACCAAATGGTTGCAATCACCCGCACACAAATAAAATTAAAGAGGTCATTGCATGGGCAATAGTCACACAAAATACAAGTTAACCTCACTTAAAAGAGCATATGGTCATACTTTTTAACACCTACGGCCACATTTGACATAATTTTATGTGACCAAAGCCCACAACAAGATACTCGTTGGGTGACCAAATGGTTGCAATCACCCACACACAAATAAAATTAAAGTGGTCATTGCATTGACAATAGTCACACAAAATACAAGGTTACCTCACTTAAAACAGCATGTGGTCACAGTTTTTTATCACCGATGGCCACATTTTTCATAATTGTATGTGACCAAAGCACACAACAAGACACTCGTTGTGTGACCAAAAGGTTGCAACCAGCCACACACAAATAAAAATAAAATGGCCATTGCATTGGCAATAGTCCCACAAAATACAAGTTTACCTAACTTAAAAGAGCTTATGGTCACACTTTTTAACACCTACGACCACATTTGGCATAATTTGATGTGACCAAAGCCCACAACAAGACACTTGTTGTGTGAAAAAATGGTTGCAATCAACACACACAAATAAAAATAAAATGGTCATTGCATGGACAATAGTCAGACAAAATACAAGTTAACCTCACTTAAAAGAGCATATGGTCACACTTTTTAACACCTACGGCCACATTTGACATAAATTTATGTGACCAAAGCCCACAACAAGACACTCGTTGGGTGACCAAATGGTTGCAATCACCCACACACAAATAGAATTAAAGTGGTCATTGCATGGACAATCGTCACACAAAATACAAGTTTACCTCACTTAAAACAGCATATGGTCACATTGTTTATCACCGACGGCCACATTTATCATAATTGTATGTGACCAAAGCACACAACAAGACACTCGTTGTGTGACCAAAAGTTTGCAAGCAGCCACACACAAATAAAAATAAGAGGTCTTTCAATTTGACAATAGTCACAGAAAATACAAGTTTATCTCACTTAAAAGAGCATATGGTCACACTATTTAACACCCACAGCCACATTTGGCATAATTTAATGTCACCAAAGCCCACAACAAGACACTCGTTGTGTGACCAAATGGTTGCAATCAACCACACACACATAAAAATAAAGTGGCAATTGCATGGACAATAGTCACACAAAATGCAAGTTTACCTCACTTAAAAGAGCATGTGGTCACACTTTTTAACACATACGGCCACATTTGACCTAATTTTATGTGACCAAAGCCCACAACAAGACACTCGTTGTGTGACAAGTGGTTGCAATCAGCCACACACACATAAAAATAAAGTCGCCAATGCAAGGACAATAGTCACACTAAATACAAGTTTACCTCACTTAAAACAGCATATGGTCACACTTTTTAACACATACTACCACATTTGGCATAATTTTATGTGACCAAAGCACAAACCAATTCACTCGTTGTGTGACCAGAAGGTTACAATCAGCCACACACAAATAAAAATAAAGTGGCCATTGCATGGACAATAGTCACACAAAATACAAGTTTTCCTCACTTAATAGAGCATATGGTCACACTTTTTAACACCTACGGCCACATTTGACATAATTCTATGTGACCAAAGCCCACAACTGGATGCAATCAACCACACACGAATAAAAATAAAGTGGCCAATGCATGGACAATAGTCACACAAAATACAAGTTTGCCTCACTTAAAACAGCTTATGGTCACACTTTTTAACACCTACGGCCACATTTGGCATAATTTTATGTGACCAAAGCACACAACAAGACACTCGTTATGTGACCAAAAGGTTGCAATCAGCCACACACAAATAAAAAAAAATGACCATTGCATTGGCAATAGTCCCACAAAATACAAGTTTACCTCACTTAAAAAAGCATATGGTCACACTTTTTAACACCTACGGCCACATTTGGCATAATTTGATGTGACCAAAGCCCACAACAAGACACTCGTTGTATGAAAAAATGGTTGCAATCAGCACACACAAATAAAAATAAAGTGGCCATTGCATGGACAATAGTCAGACAAAATACAAGTTAACCTCACTTAAATGAGCATATGGTCACACTTTTTAACACCTACGGCCACATTTGACATAATTTTATGTGACCAAAGCCCACAGCAAGACACTCGTTGGGTGACCAAATGGTTGCAATCACCCACACACAAATAAAATTAAAATGGTCATTTCATGGACAATAGTCACACAAAATACAAGTTTACCTCACTTAAAACAGCATATGGTCACAATTTTTATCACCGACAGCCACATTTTTCATAATTGTATGTGACCAAAGCACACAACAAGACACTCGTTGTGTGACCAAAAGGTTGCAAGCAGCCACACACAAATAAAAATAAAGAGGTCTTTCAATTTGACAATAATCACAGAAAATACAAGTTTATCTCACTTAAAAGAGCATATGGTCACACTATTTAACACCCACAGCCACATTTGGCATAATTTAATGTCACCAAAGCCCACAACAAGACACTCGTTGTGTGACCAAATGGTTGCAATCAACCACACACACATAAAAATAAAGTGGCCATTGCATGGACAATAGTCACACAAAATACAAGTTTACCTCACTTAAAAGAGCATGTGGTCACACTTTTTAACACATATAGCCACATTTGACCTAATTTTATGTGACCAAAGCCCACAACAAGACACTCGTTGTATGACAAGTGGTTGCAATCAGCCATACACACATAAAAATAAAGTCGCCAATGCAAGGACAATAGTCACACAAAATACAAGTTTACCTCACTTAAAACAGCATATGGTCACACTTTTTAACACATACTACCACATTTGGCATAATTTTATGTGACCAAAGCACAAACCAATTCACTTGTTGTGTGACCAAAAGGTTACAATCAGCCACACACAAATAAAAATAAAGTGGCCATTGCATGGACAATAGTCACACAAAATACAAGTTTTCCTCACTTAAAAGAGCATATGGGCACACTTTTTAACACCTACGTCCACATTTGACATAATTTTATGTGACCAAAGCCCACAACTGGATGCAATCAACCACACACAAATAAAAATAAAGTGGCCAATGCATAGACAATAGTCACACAAAATACAAGTTTGCCTCACTTAAAACAGCTTATGGTCACACTTTTTAACACCTACGGCCACATTTGGCATGATTTTATGTGACCAAAGCACACAACAAGACACTCGTTGTGTGACCAAAAGGTTGCAATCAGCCACACACAAATAAAAAAAAATGGCCATTGCATTGGCAATAGTCCCACAAAATACAAGTTTACCTCACTTAAAACAGCATATGGTCACACTTTTTAACACCTACGGCCACATTTGGCATAATTTGATGTGACCAAAGCCCACAACAAGACACTCGTTGTGTGAAAAAATGGTTGCAATCAGCACACACAAATAAAAATAAAGTGGCCATTGCAAGGACAATAGTCAGACAAAATACAAGTTAACCTCACTTAAAAGAGCATATGGTCGCACTTTTTAACACCTACGGCCACATTTGACATAATTTTATGTGACCAAAGCCCACAACAAGACACTCGTTAGGTGACCAAATGGTTGCAATCACCCACACACAAATAAAATTAAAGTGGTCATTGCATGGACAATAGTCACACAAATTACAAGTTTACGTCACTTAAAACAGCATATGGTCACATTTTTTATCACTGACGGCCACATTTGGCATAATTGTACGTGACCAAAGCACACAAGAAGAAACTCGTTGTGTGACCAAAAGGTTGCAAGCAGCCACACACAAATAAAAATAGAGAGGGCGTTGCATTTGACAATAGTCACACAAAATACAAGTTTACCTTACTTAAAAGAGCATATGGTCACACTTTATAACACCTACGGCCACATTTGACATAATTTTATGTGACCAAAGCCCACAACTGGTTGCAATCAACAACACACAAATAAAAATAAAGTGGTCAATGCATGGACAATAGTCACACAAAATACAAGTTTACCTCACTTAAAACAGCTTATGGTCACACTTTTTAACACCTATGGCCACATTTGGCACAATTTTATGTGACCAAAGCACACAACAAGACACTCGTTGTGTGACCAAAAGGTTGCAATCAGCCACACACAAATAAAAACAAAGTGGCCATTGCATGGGCAATAGTCCAACAAAATACAAGTTTACCTCACTTAAAAGAGCATATGGTCACACTTTTTAACACCTACAGCCACATTTGACATAATTTTATGTGACCAAAGCCCACAACTGGATGCAATCAACTACACACAAATAAAAATAAAGTGGCCAATGCATGGACAATAGTCACACAAAATACAAGTTTACCTCACCTAAAACAGCTTATGGTCACACTTTTTAACACCTACGGCCACATTTGGCATAATTTTATGTGACCAAAGCACACAACAAGACACTCGTTGTGTGACCAAAAGGTTGCAATCAGCCACAAACAAATAAAAATAAAATCGCCCTTGCATTGGCAATAGTCACACAAAATACAATTTTACCTCACTTAAAAGAGCATATGGTCACACTTTTTAACCCCTACGGCCACATTTGGCATAATTTGATGTGACCAAAGCCCACAACAAGACCCTCGTTGTGTGAAAAAATGGTTGCAATCAGCACACACAAATAAAAATAAAGTAGTCATTGCATGGACAATAGTCACACAAAATACAAGTTTACCTCACTTAAAAGAGTATATGGTCAAACTTTTTAACACCTACGGCCACATTTGACATAATTTTATGTGACCAAAGCCCACAACAAGATACTCGTAGGTTGACCAAATGGTTGCAATCACCCACACACATATAAAATTAAAGTGGTCATTGCATGGACAATAGTCACACAAAATACAAGTTTATCTCACTTAAAACAGCATATGGTCACATTTTTTATAACCGACGGCCACATTTTTCATAATTGTATGTGACTAAAACACACAAAAAGACACTCGTTGTGTGACCAAAAGGTTGCAATCAGCCACACACAAATAAAAACAAAGTGGCCATTGCATGGGCGATAGTCTCACAAAATACAAGTTTACCTCACTTAAAAGAGCATATGGCACCCTTTTTAACACCTACGGCCATATTTGGCATAATTTTATTTGACAAAAGCTCACAACAAGACACTCATTGTGTGACCAAATGGTTGCAATCACCCACACACAAATAAAATTAAAGTGGTCATTGCATGGACAATAGTCACACAAAATACAAGTTTACCTCACTTAAAAGAACATATGGCACACTTTTTAACACCTACGGCCACATTTGGCATAATTTTATTTGACAAAAGCTCACAACAAGACACTCATTGTGTGAAAAAATGGTTGCAATCAGCACACAAAAATAAAAATAAAGTGTCCATTGCATGTTCAATAGTCACACAAAATACAAGTTTACCTCACTTAAAAGAGCATATGGTCACACTTTTTAACACCTACGGCCACATTTGACATAATTTTATGTGACCAAAACACACAAAAAGACACTCGTTGTGTGACCAAAAGGTTGCAAGCAGCCACACACAAATAAAAATAAAGTGGCCATTGCATGTTCAATAGTCACACAAAATACAAGTTTACCTCACTTAAAAGAGCATATGGTCACACTTTTTAACACCTACGGCTACATTTGACATAATTTTATGTGACCAAAGCCCACAACGGGATGCAATCAACCACACACAAATAAAAATAAAGTGGCCAATGCATGGACAATAGTCACACAAAATACAAGTTTACCTCACTTAAAACAGCTTATGGTCACACTTTTTGACACCTACGGCCACATTTGGCATAATTTTATTTGACCAAAGCACACAACAAGACACTCGTTGTGTGACCAAAAGGTTGCAATCAGCCACACACAAATAAAAATAAAATGGCCATTGCATTGGCAATAGTCCCATAAAATACAAGTTTACCTCACTTAAAAGAGCATTTGGTCACACTTTTTAACACCTACGGCCACATTTGACATAATTTGATGTGACCGAAGCCCACAACAAGACACTCGTTGTGTGAAAAAATGTTTGCAATCAGCACACACAAATAAAAATAAAGTGGCCATTGCATGGACAATAGTCAGACAAAATACAAGTTAACCTCACTTAAAAGAGCATATGGTCATACTTTTTAACACCTACAGCCACATTTGACATAATTTTATGTGACCAAAGCCCTCAACAAGACACTCGTTGTGTGACCAAATGGTTGCAATCACCCACACACAAATAAAATTAAAGTGGTCATTGCATGGACAATAGTCACACAAAATACAAGTTTACCTCACTTAAAACAGCATATGGTCACATTTTTTATCACCGACTGCCACATTTGGCATAATTGTACGTCACCAAAGCACACAACAAGAAACTCGTTGTGTGACCAAAAGGTTGCAAGCAGCCACACACAAATAAAAATAAAGAGGGCGTTGCATTTGACAATAGTCACACAAAATACAAGTTTACCTTACTTAAAAGAGCATATGGTCACACTTTATAACACCTACGGCCACATTTGACATAATTTTATGTGACCAAAGCCCACAACTGGTTGCAATCTACAACACACAAATAAAAATAAAGTGGTCAATGCATGGACAATAGTCACACAAAATACAAGTTTACCTCACTTAAAACAGCTTATGGTCACACTTTTTAACACCTATGGCCACATTTGGCCTAATTTTATGTGACCAAAGCACACAACAAGACACTCGTTGTGTGACCAAAAGGTTGCAATCAGCCACACACAAATAAAAACAAAGTGGCCATTGCATGGGCGATAGTCTCACAAAATACAAGTTTACCTCACTTAAAAGAGCATATGGCACCCTTTTTAACACCTACGGCCACATTTGGCATAATTTTATTTGACAAAAGCTCACAACAAGACACTCATTGTGTGAAAAAATGGTTGCAATCAGCACACAAGAATAAAAATAAAGTGGCCATTGAATGTTCAATAGTCACACAAAATACAAGTTTACCTCACTTAAAAGAGCATATGGTCACACTTTTTAACACCTACGGCCACATTTGACATAATTTTATGTGACCAAGGCCCACAACTGGATGCAATCAACCACACACAAATAAAAATAAAGTGGCCAATGCATGGACAATAGTCACACAAAATACAAGTTTACCTCACTTAAAACAGCTTATGGTCACACTTTTTAACACCTACGGCCACATTTGGCATAATTTTATGTGACCAAAGCACACAACAAGACACTCGTTGTGTGACCAAAAGGTTGCAATCAGCCACACACAAATAAAAATAAAATCGCCCTTGCATTGACAATAGTCACACAAAATACAACTTTACCTCACTTAAAAGAGCATATGGTCACACTTTTTAACCCCTACGGCCACATTTGGCATAATTTGATGTGACCAAAGCCCACAACAAGACACTCGTTGTGTGAAAAAATGGTTGCAATCAGCACACACAAATAAAAATAAAGTAGTCATTGCATGGACAATAGTCACACAAAATACAAGTTTACCTCACTTAAAAGAGTATATGGTCACACTTTTTAACACCTACGACCACATTTGACATAATTTTATGTGACCAAAGCCCACAACAAGATACTCGTTGGTTGACCAAATGGTTGCAATCACCCACACACAAATAAAATTAAAGTGGTCATTGCATGGACAATAGTCACACAAAATACAAGTTTACCTCACTTAAAACAGCATATGGTCACATTTTTTATCACCGACGGCCACATTTTTCATAATTGTATGTGACCAAAACACACAAAAAGACACTCGTTGTGTGACCAAAAGGTTGCAAGCAGCCACACACAAATAAAAATAAAGTGGCCATTGCATGTTCAATAGTCACACAAAATAGAAGTTTACCTCACTTAAAAGAGCATATGGTCACACTTTTTAACACCTACGACTACATTTGACATAATTTTATGTGACCAAAGCCCACAACGGGGTACAATCAACCACACACAAATAAAAATAAAGTGGCCAATGCATGGACAATAGTCACACAAAATACAAGTTTACCTCACTTAAAACAGCTTATGGTCACACTTTTTGACACCTACGGCCACATTTGGCATAATTTTATTTGACCAAAGCACACAACAAGACACTCGTTGTGTGACCAAAAGGTTGCAATCAGCCACACACAAATAAAAATAAAATGGCCATTGCATTGGTAATAGTCCAATAAAATACAAGTTTACCTCACTTAAAAGAGCATTTGGTCACACTTTTTTACACCTACGGCCACATTTGACATAATTTGATGTGACCAAAGCCCACAACAAGACACTCGTTGTGTGAAAAAATGTTTGCAATCAGCACACACAAATAAAAATAAAGTGGCCATTGCATTGACAATAGTCAGACAAAATACAAGTTAACCTCACTTAAAAGAGCATATGGTCACACTTTTTAACACCTACAGCCACATTTGACATAATTTTATGTGACCAAAGCCCTCAACAAGACACTCGTTGTGTGACCAAATGGTTGCAATCACCAACACACAAATTAAATTAAAGTGGTCATTGCATGGACAATAGTCACACAAAATACAAGTTTACCTCACTTAAAACTGCATATGGTCACATTTTTTATCACCGACGGTCACATTTTTCATAATTGTATGTGACCAAAGCACACAACTAGACAATCGTTGTGTGACCAAAAGGTTGCAAGCAGCCACACACAAATAAAAATAAAGAGGTCTTTCAATTTGACAATAGTCACGGAAAATACAAGTTTATCTCACTTAAAAGAGCATATGGTCACACTATTTAACACCCACAACCACATTTGGCATAATTTAATGTCACCAAAGCCCACAACAAGACACTCGTTGTGTGACCAAATGGTTGCAATCAACGACACACACATAAAAATAAAGTGGCCATTGCATGGACAATAGTCACACAAAATATAAGTTTACCTCACTTAAAACAGCATATGGTCACACTTTTTAACACATACTACCACATTTGTCATAATTTTATGTGACCAAAGCACAAACCAATTCACTCGTTGTGTGACCAAAAGGTTGCAATCAGCCACACACAAATAAAAATAAAGTGGCCATTGCATGGACAATAGTCACACAAAATACAAGTTTTCCTCACTTAAAAGAGCATATGGTCACACTTTTTAACACCTACGGCCACATTTGACATAATTTTATGTGACCAAAGCCCACAACAAGACTCTCGTTGTGTGACAAGTGGTTGCAATCAGCCACACACACGTAAAAATAAAGTCGCCAATGCAAGCACAATAGTCACACAAAATACAAGTTTACCTCACTTAAAACAGCATATGGTCACACTTTTTAACACATACTACCACATTTGGCTTAATTTTATGTGATCAAAGCACAAAGCAATTCACTCGTTGTGTGAACAAAAGGTTGCAATCAGCCACACACAAATAAAAATAAAGTGGCCATTGCATGGACAATAGTCACACAAAATACAAGTTTTCTTCACTTAAAAGAGCATATGGTCACACTTTTTAACACCTACGGCCACATTTGACATAATTTTATGTGACCAAAGCCCACAACTGGATGCAATCAACCACACACAAATAAAAATAAAGTGGCCAATGCATGGACAATAGTCACACAAAATACAAGTTTACCTCACTTAAAACAGCTTATGGTCACACTTTTTAACACCTACGGCCACATTTGGCATAATATTATGTGACCAAAGCCCACATCAAGACACTCGTTGTGTGAAAAAATGGTTGCAATCAGCACACACAAATAAAAATAAAATGGTCATTGCATGGACAATAGTCAGACAAAATACAAGTTAACCTCACTTAAAAGAGCATGTGGTCACACTTTTTAACACCTACGGCCACATTTGACATAATTTTATGTGACCAAAGGCCACAACAAGACACTCGTTGGGTGACCAAATGGTTGCAATCACCCACACACAAATAAAATTAAAGTGGTAATTGCATGGACAATAGTCACACAAAATACAAGTTTACGTCACTTAAAACAGCATATGGTCACATTTTTTATCACCGACGGCCACATTTTTCATAATTGTATGTGACCAAAGCACCCAACTAGACAATCGTTGTGTGACCAAAAGGTTGCAAGCAGCCACACACAAATAAAAATAAAGAGGTCTTTCAATTTGACAATAGTCACAGAAAATACAAGTTTATCTCACTTAAAAGAGCATGTGGTCACACTATTTAACACCCACAGCCACATTTGGCATAATTTAATGTCACCAAAGCCCACAACAAGACACTCGTTGTGTGACCAAATGGTTGCAATCAACGACACACACATAAAAATAAAGTGGCCATTGCATGGACAATAGTCACACAAAATATAAGTTTACCTCACTTAAAACAGCATATGGTCACACTTTTTAACACATACTACCACATTGGCATAATTTTATGTGACCAAAGCACAAACCAATTCACTCGTTGTGTGACCAAAAGGTTGCAATCAGCCACACACAAATAAAAATAAAGTGGCCATTGCATGGACAATAGTCACACAAAATACAAGTTTTCCTCACTTAAAAGAGCATATGGTCACACTTTTTAACACCTACGGCCACATTTGACATAATTTTATGTGACCAAAGCCCACAACAAGACTCTCGTTGTGTGACAAGTGGTTGCAATCAGCCACACACACGTAAAAATAAAGTCGCCAATGCAAGCACAATAGTCACACAAAATACAAGTTTACCTCACTTAAAACAGCATATGGTCACACTTTTTAACACATACTACCACATTTGGCTTAATTTTATGTGACCAAAGCACAAACCAATTCACTCGTTGTGTGACCAAAAGGTTGCAATCAGCCACACACAAATAAAAATAAAGTGGCCATTGCGTGGACAATAGTCACACAAAATACAAGTTTTCCTCACTTAAAAGAGCATATGGTCATAGTTTTTAACACCTACGGCCACATTTGACATAATTTTATGTGACCAAAGCCCACAACTGGATGCAATCAACCACACACAAATAAAAATAAAGTGGCCAATGCATGGACAATAGTCACACAAAATACAAGTTTACCTCACTTAAAACAGCTTATGGTCACACTTTTTAACACCTACGGCCACATTTGGCATAATTTTATGTGACCAAAGCACACAACAAGACACTCGTTGTGTGACCAAAAGGTTGCAATCAGCCACACACAAATAAAAAAAATGGCCATTGCATTGGCAATAGTCCCACAAAATACAAGTTTACCTCACTTAAAAGAGCATATGGTCACACTTTTTAACACCTAAGGCCACATTTGACATAATTTGATTTGACCAAAGCCCACAACAAGACACTCGTTGTGTGGATAAATGGTTGCAATCAGCACACACAAATAAAAATAAAATAGTCATTGCATGGACAATAGTCAGACAAAATACAAGTTAACCTCACTTAAAAGAGCATATGGTCACACTTTTTAACACCTATGGCCACATTTGACATAATTTTATGTGACCAAAGCCCACAACCAGACACTCGTTGGGTGACCAAATGGTTGCAATCACCCACACACAAATAAAATTAAAGTGGTCATTGCATTGACAATAGTCACACAAAATACAAGTTTACCTCACTTAAAACAGCATATGGTCACATTTTTTTATCACCGACGGCCACAGTTTTCATAATTGTACGTGACCAAAGAACACAACTAGACAATCGTTGTGTGACCAAAAGGTTGCAAGCAGCCACACACAAATAAAAATAAAGAGGTCTTTCAATTTGACAATAGTCACAGAAAATACAAGTTTATCTCACTTAAAAGAGCATATGGTCACACTATTTAACACCCACAGCCACATTTGGCATAATTTAATGTCACCAAAGCCCACAACAAGACACTCGTTGTGTGACCAAATGGTTGCAATCAACCACACACACATAAAAATAAAGTGGCCATTGCATGGACAATAGTCACACAAAATACAAGTTTACCTCACTTAAAAGAGCATATGGTCACACTTTTTAACCCCTACGGCCACATTTGGCATAATTTGATGTGACCAAAGCCCACAACAAGACACTCGTTGTGTGAAAAGATGGTTGCAATCAGCACACACAAATAAAAATAAAGTAGTCATTGCATGGACAATAGTCACACAAAATACAAGTTTACCTCACTTAAAAGAGCATATGGTCACCCTTTTTAACACCTACGGCCACATTTGACATAATTTTATGTGACCAAAGCCCACAACAAGATACTCGTTGGGTGACCAATGGTTGCAATCACCCACACACAAATAAAATTAAAGTGGTCATTGCATGGACAATAGTCACACAAAATACAAGTTTACCACACTTAAAACAGCATATGGACACATTTTTTATCACCGACGGCCACAATTTTCATAATTGTATGTGACCAAAAGGTTGCAATCAGCCACACACAAATAAAAAAAATGGCCATTGCATTGCCAATTGTCCCACAAAATACAAGTTTACCTCACTTAAAAGAGCATATGGTCACACTTTTTAACACCTACGGCCACATTTGACATAATTTGATGTGACCAAAGCCCACAACAAGACACTCGTTGTGTGGATAAATGGTTGCAATCAACCACACACAAATAAAAATAAAATGGCCAATGCATGAACAATAGTCACACAAAATACAAGTTTACCTTAATTAAAACAGCTTATGTTCACACTTTTTAACACCTACGGCCACAATTGACATAATTTTATGTGACCAAAGCCCACAACAAGACACTCGTTGTGTGACCAAATGGTTGCAATCACCCACACACAAATAAAAATAAAGTGGCCATTGCATGGACAATAGTCACATAAAATACAAGTTTACCTCACTTAAAACAGCATATGGTCACATTTTTTATCACCGACGGCCACATTTGGCATAATTGTACGTGACCAAAGCGCACAACAAGACACTCGTTGTGTGACCAAAAGGTTGCAAGCAGCCACACACAAATAAAAATAAAGAGGTCGTTGCATTTGACAATAGTCACACAAAATACAAGTTTACCTCACTTAAAAGAGCATATGGTCACACTTTATAACACCTACGGCCACATTTGACATAATTTTATGTGACCAAAGCCCACAACTGGTTGCAATCAACCACACACAAATAAAAATAAAGTGGTCAATGCATGGACAATAGCCACACAAAATACAAGTTTACCTCACCTAAAACAGCTTATGGTCACACTTTTTAACATCTACGGCCACATTTGGCATAATTAGATGTGACCAAAGCCCACAACAAGACACTCGTTGTGTGAAAAAATGGTTGCAATCACCACACACAAATAAAAATAAAGTGGCCATTGCATGGACAATAGTCAGACAAAATACAAGTTAACCTCACTTAAAAGAGCATATGGTCACACTTTTTAACACCTACGGCCACAATTGACATAATTTTATGTGACCAAAGACCACAACAAGACACTCGTTGTGTGACCAAATGGTTGCAATCACCCACACACAAATAAAAATAAAGTGGCCATTGCATGGACAATAGTCACACAAAATACAAGTTTACCTCACTTAGAACAGCATATGGTCACATTTTTTATCGCCGACGGCCATATTTGGCATAATTGTACGTGACCAAAGCACACAACAAGACACTCGTTGTGTGACCAAAAGGTTGCAAGCAGCCACACACAAATAAAATTAAAGAGGTCGTTGCATTTGACAATAGTCACACAAAGTACAAGTTTACCTCACTTAAAAGAGCATATGGTCACACTTTATAACACCTACGGCCACATTTGACATAATTTTATGTGACCAAAGCCCACAACTGGTTGCAATCAACCACACACAAATAAAAATAAAGTGGTCAATGCATGGACAATAGTCACACAAAATACAAGTTTACCTCACTTAAAACAGCTCATGGTCACGCTTTTTAACACCTATGGCCACATTTGGCATAATTTGATGTGACCAAAGCCCACAACAAGACACTCGTTATGTGAAAAAATGGTTGCAATGAACACACACAAATAAAAATAAAGTGGCCATTGCATGGACAATAGTCAGACAAAATACAAGTTAACCTCACTTAAAAGAGCATATGGTCACACTTTTTAACACCTACGGCCACAATTAACATAATTTTATCTGACCAAAGCCCACAACAAGACACTCGTTGTGTGACCAAATGGTTGCAATCACCCACACACAAATAAAAATAAAGTGGCCATTGCATGGACAATAGTCACACAAAATACAAGTTTACCTCACTTAAAATAACATATGGTCACATTTTTTATCGTCGACGGCCACATTTGGCATAATTGTACGTGACCAAAGCACACAACAAGACACTCGTTATGTGACCAAAAGGTTGCAAGATGCCACACACAAATAAAATTAAAGAGGTCGTTGCATTTGACAATAGTCACACAAAATACAAGTTTACCTCACTTAAAAGAGCATATGGTCACACTTTATAACACCTACGGCCACATTTGACATAATTTTATGTGACCAAAGCCCACAACTGGTTGCAATCAACCACACACAAATAAAAATAAAGTGGTCAATGAATGGACAATAGTCACACAAAATACAAGTTTACCTCACTTAATACAGCTTATGGTCACACTTTTTAACACCTACGGCCACATTTGACATAATTTTATGTGACCAAAGCCCACAACAAGACACTCATTGTGTGACCAAATGGTTGCAATCACCCACACACAAATAAAAATAAAGTGGCCATTGCATGGACAATAGTCACACAAAATACAAGTTTACCTCACTTAAAACAGCATATGGTCACATTTTTTTATCGCCGACGGCCGCATTTGGCATAATTGTACGTGACCAAAGCACACAACAAGACACTCGTTGTGTGACCAAAAGGTTGCAAGCAGCCACACACAAATAAAATTAAAGAGGTCGTTGCATTTGACAATAGTCACACAAAGTACAAGTTTACCTCACTTAAAAGAGCATATGGTCACACTTTATAACACCTACGGCCACATTTGACATTATTTTATGTGACCAAAGCCCACAACTGGTTGCAATCAACCACACACAAATAAAAATAAAGTGGTCAATGCATGGACAATAGTCACACAAAATACAAGTTTACCTCACTTAAAACAGCTTATGGTCACGCTTTTTAACACCTACGGCCACATTTGGCATAATTTGATGTGACCAAAGCCCACAACAAGACACTCGTTGTGTGAAAAAATGGTTGCAATCAACACACACAAATAAAAATAAAGTGGCCATTGCATGGACAATAGTCAGACAAAATACAAGTTAACCTCACTTAAAAGAGCATATGGTCACACTTTTTAACACCTACGGCCACAATTGACATAATTTTATGTGACCAAAGCCCACAACAAGACACTCGTTGTGTGACCAAATGGTTGCAATCACCCACACACAAATAAAAATAAAGTGGCCATTGCATGGACAATAGTCACACAAAATACAAGTTTACCTCACTTAAAATAGCATATGGTCACATTTTTTATCGTCGACGGCCACATTTGGCATAATTGTACGTGACCAAAGCACACAACAAGACACTCGTTGTGTGACCAAAAGGTTGCAAGAAGCCACACACACATATAATTAAAGAGGTCGTTGCATTTGACAATAGTCACACAAAATACAAGTTTACCTCACTTAAAAGAGCATATGGTCACACTTTATAACACCTACGGCCACATTTGACATAATTTTATGTGACCAAAGCCCACAACTGGTTGCAATCAACCACACACAAATAAAAATAAAGTGGTCAATGCATGGACAATAGTCACACAAAATACAAGTTTACCTCACTTAAAACAGCTTATGGTCACACTTTTTAGCACCTATGGCCACATTTGCCACAATTTTATGTGACCAAAGCACACAACAAGACACTCGTTGTGTGACCTAAAGGTTGCTACATTTAAAGCTCGCCGAACAAAACAGGAGTTTGAACAGAGAATAAGAAATTTAGAGTTACAATCGTCCTCATCTTCTTCGCAACGGTTTCAGCAGTTGATGGATATTTCAGGCAAGTCAAATATGATCAAGAACTTGAAGAGATCATACGCTTTCAAATCTTCCAGCGAATAGAAATATTAACGACATGGAAAACAAATGCTATACAGAATCGAATTCCAAGGAAACGATTTTGATAGAAATCGACAATTTACTTAGGCTTTCTCGGTGTGATTCGTTAGACATGACGGCAGATTCTGTTATTGAAGTCCAGTCTCGAGTTACCAGGGTTCCAAAACCGTCTCCGCGACTATTTACATCATCTTCTACTTTATCGTCATCGCCTTCCTCTATTAGTTCACTGTGCAATTCGGTCAAGAGGGCTTTTGACAAAGCAATAACCTTTGGTTCTGTTGTATTGACTTATGTTTGACTTTTCATTGGCGAATTTCTGAATTTAAATTACTTTACTCTTTTGGCGGAAGCTTTTCATTTTATATGTAATAAAGTGAAATAAATATTCTATATTGGACATCTCACTAGTCTCGCATCGACATAATGAGGATCCATCACTTCATTTATTTTTGACATATACAGACATTTCATTGGCCATTTATGACCAATCGCTTGTCTTTACAAAATTTCAGTTTATTCCCTTGCAACTCTCGTTTTGTGCCTCTGATTTCTTTGATTCTCATTCAAGTTGTCATTGGGTGCTTAATTATTTGATTCAAATACTCTTCTCATTAATATTTATTGGATCAGCAACTTCTACCTCTGTCTCATTATAAGACACGCTGTAATCATTCAGATTACAAGGTTTTACGAAATAACTTATGTTTAGGATTATATTTTGATTTCTTAGAGCTTTTGAATCATACATGATTCAGATTGCAATACCTATTTTGGTTTATAGGTATAATTTCTGTTTGGAAAATTATTTGTATAGTAACTTCAACTGATACAACCCATATGTCATCTGCATTATTCACTATTGATGACAGGGTTGAACAGTTAACTCAATACTTATTTTGGAATTGAAATTCAGATGGTAACGGAATTAAATCATTTTATCATATAAGAATCTTATTATTAGTTACCATTGTGGTCTTTTGGCGTTTCTGGTGTCTCCTCGGCATCCTCAGCAGTTATATGGAAAGCTCGCGCCTTTGCTGTAGGTATCATTGTAGTATTCTGTTGGATTGTTCTGCCAACTGGTTGCTCAGGATTGATAAGCATGCGTGCATTTGGACAATGTTTGGCATAATGTCCACGCTCACCACAGTTGTAGCATACGTCATTTCTTTCTAGACACTCATCGCTTCCATGTCCAATCGGTTTACAAGTATAACACGTCACATCTCTAGGGTTGCAGCGTCCGCTATGCAATTTCTTACAGCGTTTACACGGTCGTGCTCCTGACTGTAGGGAATAGACCCTAGTCTTCTGAGGCGTAGAGGATGCTTGTGACTGCTGCTGACTGGACTTTGATGAACCAAAGAATCTACTGGATTTCTGTTTCTTAGGTGGAGATGAACAAGTAGGACTTATAACCATCATAACGGGTTCACAACTCGAATCTGTGAATTCCCGCTCCACCATCCTTGCTGCTTCCACTATACTGAGATATGTTTTGAATTTTATGCTACTGAGTTGTCTTCTATATGTTGGATTCAGACCAAATCTGAATCAGTTTATCTTACGCTCTTCTGTTGCTACTTGATATGACGAGTAGTCGCAAAGTCTCGAGAACTCATGCTCGTATTCATCAACGGTCTTAGTTCCTTGCTTCAATTACATCAACTGCATCTCGAGTTCGTCTTGTTTGTCTGTTGGACAGTATTTGGCATTGAACATCTCCAAGAACTGCTCCCAGTCCAATGTCATAATCGCTTCCTCACCATATATGCTCCTTTGTGTTTTCCACCATGCTCTAGCAGCTCCAACGAACAGTGTCGTAGCAAACTTAACTCTATTGCTCTCTAGACATTCTGAGATACTGAAGATCTCTTCAGTATGACTTATCCAATCTAACTCTTGTATTGGATTTACTGTGCCTTCAAACATTATGGCACCACTCGCTTTTAAGTCTTTGAATCCACAACCTTTTGGCTGCACAACTCGTTGATTGACATGCTCATTATCGGATTCCGATTCGCTTGACTGTTCAGTTTGCTTCTTTTTATGTTTATTTGTCTTTTCGGTTTTCTTTATTGATTCAATTTGTTCTAGCATAAACTTGTTTTGTTGCTCATTATTCTGGGTTATTAGTTGTTGCATCATTTCCAGGACTTGCTCTAGGGTCATGCCACCTGATGGTCCACCTTCTCCTGACATAGCTCTGAAATATAAATCACTAATAATTTAGATCATTAGTCTAACACATCGTACCCTTTCATGCCCCGTCCTACTAGTCTCTGAAACCTATCTTAGTTCAAGCCATCCTGTCATGATTGATACTATAGCATTGCACAAGTTTGAGATCATGTATTACACGTAATACAATGATTCACTCAAAATATTGCTCTGATACCATCCTGTGAGACCCAAGATTTCTCAAAGGTCTCAAGTCTAGGCCCAGTAGCAACGCAATATCAATCATGAAAGTAAGATAAAATTAAAGTGCGGAATCAAAGTTAATTTCAAACAGAGACAAATTTTAGCAATAGGCCACAGACTTCTAGACTATTTCATTAAAGCACAAATATAAACTAGCCCCAAACCCCAAAGCTCTATCATCAATCAAGTACCAAGGTGTTGAAACAGGTTCTAAAGCACTTCAGGCTCTTTCGGAGTTCTGACCTATGAACTAGGTCCAACCAATCCTTTGCCTTTACCTGAAAAATAATGCAACAACGGGTAAGCTTATTTGCTTAGTTAGAATGTAGAATTTCACATTTAACATGCAATTATGAACGCGGAAGCACATGCACTGCACTTGGCTCATGCACGGCTCAGCTCTATTTCTTATGCACTGCACTAGGCTCATGCACAGCTCAAATCTCGAAGGGACATTGGCCAATAAATGCACTTTAGATGCGCGACTTTGCTCAGCTCCCAGTTTTATATAACTGTTGTTGCTCTTGAGACTCTTAGACGATTCATAAGGAATGCTCGGATGATGATAACTCCATACACACGCATCATTATTGGGGATCAGCCACGTACTGGGCTAGCTACCAGTAATTGCTATATGGGTATCATCAGAATTCTCAGCTCTAGCTACCCTCTGTGCTTTCATCACGTAAATCAGCACATCATAAGCCTAACATTAACCCAACACTGAGCAATAGTGGTGGTGTTAAGCTTAACAATCAAATGACTCGTCAAAGAATAGAATCTAGAAGAAGAAATACTCAGCTCAACAAATCATAGTAAATATACTATGATAATATATCAATAAACTCAAGATCAGAATGCCAAATAAATCAGAATAAAACAACAAAAGTCTCAATTCACATAATTTGCAGTTAAAGTAAAATCTACACCTCACAGTTACTGGTTATTTTGCACTTTCACTTTCTGGCTCTGGCTCCGTTGCTCACAATCTGTAGTCGATTAGAACCACTATCTGACTTATATCAGACTTTCAGATGCTTGCCATTTTGCTTGTTGCTCAATCTGTTAATAATATCAATTCTGATATTTATTAGCCTTTATATCATCTGAATAGTATATTCAGTATTCATTCGTTTAATAATGCTCAAGGTTCCTTCTTTGATCTTTAATCTCAAAATCTAATATTTGATTATACGGTCATCAATCTCATTCTTTCATTTGTATTCTTTGTTATTTATATTCTCTAAAGATCAATGTATATATATATATATATATATATATATATATATATATATATATATATATATATATATATATATATATATATATATATATATATATATATAATCATATATGTATACATACTGCCTACCAGAACCTCGGAGGGATCAACTCCGGGTCATATAGCGCAGTAACATCGGAGTAACAGATGCGACCCACCGGTCCATCGTTAGATGCACAACAAACGAACGGACATGCATCAAATAAGAATGTGCATCTAAATCTACGCAAGTTAGTAGAATTACAAACGAAAAATGAAGCAACATGTCTCAGCAGGCAATAGCAATCATAAAGCAGATATAAACATGCGAAATCATATGTACTCACAGTGGGTGCGTTATTAAACGTTAAACAATTTTATTTTTCTTCGGGCTTTCAACCGGACTCACCAAGTACCCCACTGTGGGTTAAACAACACCACAAAGGACCTGTTACATTTTCATAAGTAAAACATATGATACACATGTTCGGTAACAACTTCCATCATGATTTAACAATATTAAAGTGTTACAACAGCCGGAACTGTCATCCGAAACTCATATTTAAATCCTCTTGCTTGATGGTTTTATTATTCCCAATTTATCCCTTCAATAACTTATATATTAATACGTCCCATCAGTTTCTCAAATTATTGCGTAAATCCTTCGAAATCGTGATTCGAAAATTATTCTTTAGTCTCAAATTTCTGGGATTGCCGAAATGTCCAAAATTTATCTGAATATATCTGAACTAAATAATGGCCGACCGGTTCCATTTTATCTATATATATATATATATATATATATATATATATATATATATATATATATATATATATATATATATTTATTTATTTATGATTGTATATTGGTATATACAATAAAATGTAATTGGGATGTATTTGGGATGTCAAGGCTTTAATTGTTTCCATCCTACACCACAAGCATATTTAATTTGTGTATATATGTAAGTAGCTGCTCACATGCATACCATTGCTTTCATGCATACAATCACAAGAAAAGAATAAAACAAGATTTCGGTATATATGTTTTACCAAATCCATGAAGTTTCGGTAGACTTTGGGTGGTTCTCGGTTATTCCCGAAACCATCCAAGTTTCGGTATATAAAGTCTCGGTAGGTTCCATTATTATGTGTGGGTTTTGGTCTTCAAAGTTTCGGTAGGGGGGATGGGTTTCGGTAGTTTTTACCGAAACTTTTATGGTTTCGGTACCCCCAACTACATTCGGTACTTGTAAGTTTCTATATGTTTCGGTAATGGCAATACCAAAACCTTCTCATTATAAGGTATCGGTATTCTAATACGTACACACAGTTCATATATAAATTTTTCCCGAAATCATAAGATTTAACTTGAATTAGAACCCGAAATTTTGTATACAACTTCTACAACACTAGATTTACATAAACCCAGAAGAATAACTAACATGCATATACATTTTGGACCAAAATCTCAGATTCGGTTTTCATCTAAAACCGAAACATAAACTCTTAAATTTCGAATTTCAGAGAGATATTTACCTTAAATTGTTTGTTGTAGTGTTTATAGCTCCTTCAACACAACTTGAATCCCGATTTTCAGCCTTCAATTTGATGTCTTAGTTGATTTCTTGATTTGATGATACACGAACCGTGGGTTTCTTTCTTATTTAGAGAGAAGAAGAGAGCAGGGAGAAGAAAGAGAGAGTTAAATGAATAAATAAAAAAGACTTATGCCTTTTTATTTCTCCTTTTTCCAACTTTAACACATTCAACCCACAACTTTCTAATTTTCTTAAATACCGATTTGTGTCTTGATTTCAATATCAATAACACTTAAAAATTATCATACTTAAATAATTAAACTAGAAATTCTATAATTTCTTAATTCTTCAAAATAGCAATCAAATTCTTAAATTGCATTAAATAAAGATTAAATCTTTATTTTATCATCTCAACCACTTAATAATAATCATATTAACTTAATAAATTTAAATCATCAATTTCTGAATAAAGCAACCGACTTTTATAATTAATTAAAATACGATCCGACTTAAATTACAATTTTAAACAAATAAACCTCAAGACAATAATTTTAAAATTCGAAGATGTTACAGCATGGGCTCCAGCACGCTCAAACTTCGTCCTCGAAGTTATTTGACTTCAAATAGTTGCGGATATCTCCTTAACATTTCCGCCTTTGTCTCCCAAGTGTGATTTGCTCCTTTATGATGCTTCCAACGTACAAGCACCATTTCGATCTCCTTGCTCCTTAGCTTTTTCATCTTGGTATCCAACACACATTCCGGCTCCTCAACTTATCGGAGTCTTTCATCAACTTGCAGCTCAGTATGATCTGCCCAGTCCTCATTTCCAGTAGTAAATGACTTTCGGAGATTTCCAATATGAAACACC
Organism: Centrapalus pauciflorus; assembly: GCA_020465985.1. Lineage (NCBI taxonomy): Eukaryota > Viridiplantae > Streptophyta > Magnoliopsida > Asterales > Asteraceae > Centrapalus > Centrapalus pauciflorus. Next base: position 65,593 of record JAANYP010001612.1, on the reverse strand, counting down.
GGGTGTATGCCCGACATTTCTTCAGGCAACTCTAAACGATACGATTGATTGCCAACTTTTCTACTATCTTGAATGGCCCAACAAATCTCAGAGCCAACTTGCCTCTCTTCACAAAACGAGTAACACCTCTCATAGGTGATACTTTCAAGTAAACCCAGTCATTCTCTTCAAAGCTGATAGGTTTGTGCCTTATGTCATAAAAACTCTTCTGACGGTCCTGAGCCGCTTTCATATCCTGTCTAATCAGTTGTATTTTCTCGTTTGTCTCCTGCAACAATGCCGGCCCAACAATCGGCGTTTCTCCAGTTTTCCTCCAACAAGTAGGAGTCCTACACCTTCTCCCATATAGTGCATCAAAAGGTGCCTTCTTAATTGTGGCATGATAGCTGTTATTGTACGAGAACTCTATTAGTGGCAAATGATCATCCCAATTGCCACCGAGATCCAATACACATGATCTCATCATATCTTCAAGTGTTAGGATGGTCCTTTCACTTTGGCCATCAGTTTGTGGACGATAAGCGGTAATCATAGCAATTCTCTTTCCCAACCCTTCTTGCAATGCCGACCAAAAGTTTGAGGTGAAGCGGCTATCATGGTCAGATACAATGGACTTCGGTACTCCATGTCTAGAAACAATTTCATCCATGTAAATCTGAGCCAATCTTTCAAGTGAGTAATTTTCTCTAATCGGTATAAAATGAGCTGACTTAGTCAATCTATCAACTATTACCCACACTACATCATGTTGACGCCTAGTCTTCGGCAATTTAGTAACAAAGTCCATCGTGATGTGTTCCCACTTCCATTCCGGAATGGGAAGCGGTTGCAGACTGCCGTATGGTTGCTGGTGTTCGACTTTCACTAGCCAACAAGTCCTACACCGTTCTACGTACTGGCCGATATCCTTTTTTAATCCCGGCCATCAAAAGTCTGCCTTTAAGTCGTTGTACATCTTTGTGCCCCCGGGATGTACAGAAAATTTTGATTGATGCGCTTCTTCGATAATCACATTTCTCATACCACCATACTTCGGCACCCAAATCCTTTCATAAATTCCTTTCAACCCCGACTCACTAGTTTCCATAACATTTTTCTGTACTCTAATATCCTCGGCACCAATATTCTCTTCTCTCAAAGCTTCCACTTGAGCGTCTTTAACATCGTCAATAATTGTGGAGGTTAACATCGTGGACGTCAGCATATAACAACATTCCTTGGCATAAGCTTTGCGACTCAAAGCATCGGCTACTACGTTAGACTTTCCAGGATGATACAATATTTCACAATCGTAGTCTTTGATAAGCTCCATCGATCGTGTTTGCCTCATATTGAGCTCCTTCTGACTAAATATGTATTTTAAACTCTTATGGTCCGTGTATAACTGACACTTAGTTCCATACAGATAGTATCTCCATAATTTCGGTGCAAAAGTGACAGCTGTCAACTCAAGATCATGAGTTGAGTAATTCTTCTCATGCTGCTTAAGCTGTCTCGAGGCGTATGCTATAACTTTTCCTCGCTGCATCAGTACAGCGCCTAATCCCAACCTTCAAGCATCTGTGTATACCACAAAATCCTCATTGCCCTCCGGTAGAGCAAGTATCGGCACTTCACTTAGTGTTTTCTTCAAGATCTCAAATGCTTTTTGCTGTATGGTTTCCCAAACAAATGGTGCATTCTTCTTCGTTAATGCCGTCAACGGAACTGCAATCCTTGAGAAGTCCTTTATAAACCTCCTATAATATCCCGCCAATCCAAGAAAACACCTAATTTCTGTAGCTGATTGCGGCGGTTCCCAATTCTTTATCGCTTCAACTTTGGCTGGATCTACAGAAATCCCAGCCCCTGAAATCACATGCCCCAAAAATTGAATCTGTTGCAGCCAAAACTCACATTTCGAGAACTTGGCATACAACTTCTCCTTTCTTAACAGTTCCAACAATTGTTTTAGGTGATAAGCGTGTTCGGCCTCAGACTTAGAGTATACCAAAATATCGTCAATGAACACAATCGCCGACTTATCCAACATCGGTCTACAAACCCTATTCATCAAGTCCATAAAGACAGCCGGGGCGTTAGTTAACCAAAAGGCATGACCAGAAACTTGTAATGCCCATACCGAGTTCTGAAAGCTGTCTTCGGTACATCTTCTTCTCTTACTTTCAACTGATGGTATCCCGACCTCAAGTCGATCTTAGAAAAGACACAAGCCCCGTGTAACTGATCAAACAAGCCATCTATTCGCGGCAGCGGATACTTGTTCTTGATTGTCATCTTATTCAGCTCCCGATAGTCAATGCACATCCTCATAGTGCCATCCTTCTTCTTAACAAATAATACCGGAGCTCCCCAAGGCGATGAACTCAGTCGAATGAAACCCTTATCCAACAACTCCTGGAGTTGTTTCATCATCTCTTGCATCTCTGTAGGAGCAAGGCGATATGGAGAACGAGCTACTGGTGCAGCTCCGGGGATCAAGTCAATACGAAACTCCACTTGTCTCTCTGGCGGCACGCTAGACAAGTCTTCCGAAAACACATCCGGGAATTATGAAACAACAGGCACATTGGCCACAATATTCCCTCAGCCTTAGCATCAATAGCATATGCTAAGTAGGCGTCACATCCCTTTGCAACAAGCTTTCGAGCTTTTGCAATAGTCAACAAACACAGATCCCCGCTTCTCCTATCCCCATATATACATATTTCGCGCCCCTCGGGAGTAGTTATCTTGATCATACGCTTCTTACAGACGATATGGGCCTCATTCTCAATCAACCAGTCCATCCCGATAATCACATCAAATTCACAAAACTCGATCGGAATCAAATCCAAATTGAAGACTACATCTTCAATTACTAACGTGCAGTTACGGTATATCTGATCTACTTTGACTAAAGTATTGCTAGCAGTTTCTATGTCAAGTAAGGCAGATAACTTAGACAGTGGCATGGCATGTTGTTGTGCAAACATAGTAGATAGAAATGATCTATTGGCACCCGAGTCAAACAACACTCGTGCAGGTAACGAGTTTACTATAAACGTACCCGTAACCACCTCCGGGTTTTCCTTAGCCTCCTCTGCCGTTATCTGAAATGCACGAGCTGGTGCCCTTTGTGGCTGGTTCCGGCGGTTGACTGAACCACCACTAGATCCCCCTGATGAACGGGTCGATGATGGAGCAGCAACTGCTGGAGCATTCTTTCTGCAATTCCTACTGTAATGCCCCCTTACACCACACTTGTGGCAAGCATCACCTTTCCTTGGGCACTCACTCTGAAAATGGCCCAACTCTCCACAGCAAAGGCAAGCACATCCGTTAGTACATTTGCCGAAGTGTTCCAAGTAACACTTATTACAGTATCGCGGCTCGGTGTTGATGGAGTAGGCACGAGCACGACCAGAAGAAGCAGACTGACGGCGATATGACTGTTGCGGCGAGTATTGCGACGAGCGTGAAGAACCAGAGTAGCCTCCTTCGCGTTGACGTTTCGGTGGTGACGGTTGTGTTGGGTTGGTGGAAGCGGCAGCGGACCCAATCGAGTAACCCGACATAATCAGAATCTGTTCTACATTTCTGGCAGCCTCAAGTAAGCCAGCAAACGTAGGGTAACGAACGTTGCTCATGACCCTCCTAATCTCAATATCTAGACCAGCCTCGAACCTGTTCACCTTTCTTTCCTCAGTATCGACTTGATGAGGCGCAAACAAACTCAGCCTAGTGAACTCCACAGCATACTGGGACACAGTCTTAGTCCCCTGATTCAAGGCCATAAACTTTTCCTCCAGTCTTTGGCGCTCATCAACTGGACAGTATTGCTGAGTGAATAACTCTGTAAACTCAGCCCAAGTCATCACAGCCACTTTCTCCAAGGTTAAAGCATTAACCATGAAATTCCACCACATGATTGCGTCGTTAGTGAACATCGCGGTAGCATACCGAACCATGTCCTTCTCAGCACAGTCGCTGATTCGGAATGTCCGTTCGGTTGCCGTTATCTATTCCAGTGCAGCCACAGCATCACCCAATCCATTAAACTCCACAGCACCATTTCCTTTGAAATCCTTAAACCGACAACCTTTGGGTTTGTTAGACGACCCAGTGTTGTCATCTTGTTCCTCATTGTTGCCCCCTTCTTTTTCCTTGTTTTTCCTCTTGTCTTCTCTTCTCTTAGCTTCGGCCTCATCTCGAGCCCGAAACTGATCTTGAATCATCTTGTTCTGCTCAGCCATCATGGCTAGCATCATCTCCCTTGTTTCTTCAGGTGTCATTCCTCCTCCAGACATGTTCTGAAATAATAAACATATAACTTGTTTATTAACATGTCATTAATTTAAAGACACCACCCATTTGTCCCGTATGATAGTCAATCTCCTATGATTAGTAGATCGTAACCTATCTTAGTTCAAATCATTACTTACAATCACTACGTATCATCACTTAATGTTTGAGACCAAGACCTCACGGACACTTGAATCTCAAACTACTGCTCTGATACCATCTCGTGTGACACCCTTGCCACATTTAACCACAATTACGTAACACCCAGGATTAATCACCAACATAATTTACATAATGATCTGATAACCTAGTTTAACTGCGGAAGCATTAAAATACATAAAATAAAGTAGTGCAACAGTGACAAATACCCTACGGTGCTACAAGGTACCATATCTAAGTCTACATACTCAATAACATTACAATCATCCCAAATACATATTATAAAAACAATCCCATTATCCAATTACCACGCTGAGTAGTAGATATTCTTCAATCACTTGAACAAATGACCTAGCTAGACGGTCCGGCTGTAGACTTTCCTTTTCCTGTAAAAACATCAACAACTGAGGAGTAAGCGAATGCTTAGTGAATACACAGATTTATGCATTTTATAAATCTTTATGATGCCCACAAGAGTAGCACCGACGACACACGTCGTGCACTCGCCGCATACACAAGGTACGACACACATGAGCCGTCGCTCCTACGAGCCCAAAGCTCGGTATGAAACCCAACCATCTGAGACACAACATCGGGGATGACGTACTGCCTACCAGATCCTCGGAGGGATCAGCTCCGGGTCATATAGCGCAGTAACATCGGAGTAACAGATGCGACCCACCGGTCCATCGTTAGATGCACAACAAACGAATGGACATGCATCAAATAAGAATGTGCATCTAAATCTACGCAAGTTAGTAGAATTCCAAACGAAAAATGAAGCAACATGTCTCAGCAGGCAATAGCAATCATAAAGCAGATATAAACATGCGAAATCATATGTACTCACAGTGGGTGCGTTATTAAACGTTAAGCAATTTTATTTCTCTTCGGGCTTTCAACCGGACTCACCAAGTACCCCACTGTGGGTTAAACAACACTACAAGGGACCTGTTACATTTTCATAAGTAAAACATATTATACACATGTTCGGTAATAACTTCCATCATGATTTAACAATATTAAAGTGTTACAACAGCCGGAACTGTCATCCGAAACTCATATTTAAATCCTCTTGCTTGATGGTTTTATTATTCCCAATTTATCCCTTCAATAACTTATATATTAATACGTCCCATCAGTTTCTCAAATTATTGCGTAAATCCTTCGAAATCGTGATTCGAAAATTATTCTTTAGTCTCAAATTTCTGGGATTGCCGAAATGTCCAAAATTTATCTGAATATATCTGAACTAAAGAATGGCCCATGAGTCGTCGCTCCTACGAGCCCAAACCTCGGTATGAAACCCAACCATCTGAGACAGACACAACATCGGGGATGACATACTGCCTACCAGATCCTCGGAGGGATCAGCTCTGGGTCATACAGCGCAGTAACATCGGAGTAACAGATGCGACCCACCGGTCCATCGTTAGATGCACAACTTACGAACGGACATGCATCAAATAAGAATGTGCATCTAAATCTACGCAAGTTAGTAGAATTCCAAATGAAAAATGAAGCAACATGTCTCAGCAGGCAATAGCAATCATAAAGCAGATATAAACATGCGAAATCATATGTACTCACAGTGGGTGCGTTATTAAACGTTAAGCAATTTTATTTCTCTTCGGGCTTTCAACCGGACTCACCAAGTACCCCACTGTGGGTTAAACAACACTACAAGGGACCTGTTACATTTTCATAAGTAAAACATATTATACACATGTTCGGTAACAACTTCCATCATGATTTAACAATATTAAAGTGTTACAACAGCCGGAACTGTCATCCGAAACTCATATTTAAATCCTCTTGCTTGATGGTTTTATTATTCCCAATTTATCCCTTCAATAACTTATATATTAATACGTCCCATCAGTTTCTCAAATTATTGCGTAAATCCTTCGAAATCGTGATTCAAAGATTATTCTTTAGTCTCAAATTTCTGGGATTGCCGAAATGTCCAAAATTTATCTGAATATATCTGAACTAAAGAATGGCCGACCGGTTCCATTTTATATATATATATATATATATATATATATATATATATATATATATATATATATATATATATATATATATATATATGATTGTATATTGGTATATACAATAAAATGTAATGGTGATGTATTTGGTATGTCAAGGCTTTAATTGTTTCCATCGTACACCACAAGCATATTTAATTTGTGTATATATGTAAGTAGCTGCTCACATGCATACCCATGCTTTCATGCATACAATCACAAGAAAAGAATTAAAACAAGATTTCGGTATATATGTTTTACCAAGTCCACGAAGTTTCGGTAGACTTTGGGTGGTTCTCGGTTATTCCCGAAACCATCCAAGTTTCGGTATATAAAGTCTCGGTAGGTTCCATTATTATGTGTGGGTTTCGGTACTTCGAAGTTTCGGTAGGGGGGAGGGGTTTCGGTAGTTTGTACCGAAACCTTTATGGTTTCGGTACCCCCAACTAGATTCGGTACTTGTAAAAGGTTTCGCTATCATTGCTGAGTTTCAGTACCCTTCTTTTGTGGGTTTCAGTAAGTTTCTATATGTTTCGGTAATGGCAATACCAAAACCTTCTCATTTTAAGGTTTCGGTATTCTAATACGTACACACAGTTCATATATAAATTTTTCCCGAAATCATAAGATTTAACTTGAATTAGAACCCGAAATTTTGTATACAACTTCTACAACACTAGATTTACATAAACCCACAAGAATAACTAACATGCATATACATTTTGGACCAAAATCTCAGATTCGGTTTTCATCTAAAACCGAAACATAAACTCTTAAATTTCCAATTTTCAGAGAGATATTCACCTTATATTGTTTGTTGTAGTGTTTATAGCTCTTTCAACACAACTTGAATCCCGATTTTCAGCCTTCAATTTGATGTCTTAGTTGATTTCTTGATTTGATGATACACGAACCGTGGGTTTCTTTCTTATTTAGAGAGAAGAAGGGAGCAGGGAGAAGAAAGAGAGAGTTGAATGAATAAATAAAAAAGGCTTATGCCTTTTTATTTCTCCTTTTTCCAACTTTAACACATTCAACCCACAACTTTCTAATTTTCTTAAATACCGATTTGTGTCTTGATTTCAATATCAATAACACTTAAAAGTTATCATACTTAAATAATTAAACTAGAAATTCTATAATTTCTTAATTCTTCAAAATAGCAATCAAATTCTTAAATTCCATTAAATAAAGATTAAATCTTTATTTTATCATCTCAACCACTTAATAATAATCATATTAACTTAATAAATTTAAATCATCAATTTCTGAATAAAGCAACCGACTTTTATAATTAATTAAAATACGATCCGACTTAAATTACAATTTTAAACTAATAAACCTCAATACAATAATTTTAAAATTCGAGGATGTTACAGTAGTTATTTATTTTATGTATTGTTCATGTATCTTATTCAAGATATTCAAGTTTAGAGAGTGGGATTCGATTTTATAAATGTACATCATTAAATTCGAATACCAATTCGAACATAGGGGCAAATTCGAACTCATCATTCGATTTTATTGTTAAAGTCGAAACTATAATGATTAAATTCGAAATCTTTGTCTCGAATTTATTTACAAAATTCAAACACCCCTAGCTAAATTCGAAGGTATCACTTCGATTTTATTGATCAAATTTGAATATAATTTTGAATTTAGCAAAGCTCGAGTTTGTTCCATGCATTTCGAGTTTGTTCTTGGCAACTCGAATTTGTTCATCTTCTATAGCTTTTAATCTTACATTTTCAAGCCTAAAATCATATATATACTAAGTATTAAGCCTAGATTCAATTATATTATACATTTTCTAGTTGAATCTCAAGTTAATCTAGCTTTAATCACATAAAAATGGTAAATTCGAGTTTATATCCTTAAAACCGAAAATGATGAAAGCTAAAAACATAATTTCTTACCTCCAATTCGTATGTAATCCCACATGAAACTGTGGATTATTGTAGAATTCTTCGAGATCTTCCCGATGATATATAAATCTTGATAATCGGTCGGTCGGTTTGGTAGAAATTTTAGAGAGAAGTAGAGAGAGAAATCTAGAGAGAGAAAGTTAGAGAGAGAGAAAGTTAGAGAGAGAGTCAGATCTTGCTTAATGAACCTTAATTACGTTTATATACTTCAACTAGTTATGTTTGCTACTTAACCCACTATTACTTTCGTATCTTATATATCTTTTATTTAATCATCTTAATAATTTATTAATTCATAATTTAAATATTTATATAATTTAATTAACATATTTAAAAACTTAATTAAATTATAATTCAAATAATGTAATAAAATTACATTATTGGTTCGATAATCAGATAATAAGTTGGGCCAAAAGTTAGGTTGTTACAGAATGGGCTCCACCACGCACAAACTTCGTCCCCAAATTTAGCTATGTTCGAACAGACTTGGGTAAATAGCTTTTATGATATCTCTTGATTCCCAAGACTGATGCGAACCTTTGTGGTGTTTCCACTGAACGAGCACCATCTGTATTTCATGATTTATGTTTCTTTGAGATTCACAAGTACAAGAAACTCAAATTTCTCCTTGGAGTTTCATATTTAATTCAATGTTTCGCTGTTATGTAATTGTAGTTGATCATTTTAGGATTTCTGAATTATCATTCATACCTTTACTATATAGACTTATGCTTTGTGATTTAAAATTTTCTTCAATCAATTCGGCTAGCAAATTAATGCAATAATTATCTCATATCTCTCTTTCATTTGATCTTGAATTAACTATAGAGCTTTTGGAAGTCTGATATCTATTCTTTATGTTTCTTTTATTGATGATGTTACAATCATCAATCGCTTAGTCTATTTTTGATTTGTGCTGACTTGCTATAAAGATTTATAATTTTCTTTGCTCTGACAAACAAATGGAATCAATCCTCCGGCACAACAACCGGAGCCAACTCTTCGTGTAACGACTCCTCCTCACCTACCTTGGTCTCTAATTGCGCTGCTATATCCGCCAAATCCTTTACATAAGCAGCCTCTCGAGAAGAAAAATTCTCCAAGATGATCGATTGTTTAAAAGCCGAGAATGAGAGATTGAGGCAAAATGTTGAAATTCTACATTTAAAGCTTGCCGAACAAAACAGGAGTTTGAACAGAGAATCAAAAATTTAGATTTACAATCGTCCTCATCTTCTTCGCAACGGTTTCAGCAGTTGATGGATATTTCAGGCAAGTCAAATATGATCAAGAACTTGAAGAGATCATACGCTTTCAAATCTTCCAGCGAATAGAAATATTAACGACATGGAAAACAAATGCTATACAGAATCGAATTCCAAGGAAACGATTTTGATAGAAATCGACAATTTACTTGGGCTTTCTCGGTGTGATTCGTTAGACATGACGGCAGATTTCGTTATTGAAGTCAGGTCTCGAGTTACCATGGTTCCAAAACCGTCTCCGCGACTATTTACATCATCTTCTACTTTATCGTCATCGCCTTCCTCTATTAGTTCACTGTGCAATTCGGTCAAGAGGGCTTTTGACAAAGCAATAACCTTTGGTTCTGTTGTATAGACTTATGTTTGACTTTTCATTGGTCTGAATTTAAATTACTTTACACTTTTGGCGGAAGCTTTTCATTTTATATGTAATTAAGTGAAATAAATATTCTATATTGGACATCCCACTAGTCTCGCACCGACATAATGAGGATCCATCACTTCATTTATTTTTGACATATACAGACATTTCATTGGCCATTTATGACCAATCGCTTGTCTTTACAAAATTTCAGTTTATTCCCTTGCAACTCTCGCTTTGTGCCTCTGATTTCTTTGATTCTCATTCAAGTTGTCATTGGGTGCTTAATTATTTGATTCAAATACTCTTCTCATTAATATTTATTGGATCAGCAACTTCTACCTCTGTCTCATTATAAGACACGCTGTAATCATTCAGATTACAAGGATTTACGAAGTAGCTTATGTTTAGGATTATATTTTGATTTCTTAGAGCTTTTGAATCATACATGATTCAGATTGCAATACCTATTTTGGTTTATAGGTATAATTTCTGTTTGGAAAATTATTTGTATAGTAACTTCAACTGATACAACCCATATGTCATCCGCATTATTCACTATTAATGACAGGGTTGTACAGTTAACTCAATACTTATTTTGGAATTGAAATTCAGATGGTAACTGAATTAAATCATTTTATCATATAAGAATCTTATTATTAGTTACCATTGTGGTCTTTTTGCGTTTCTGGTGTCTCCTCGGCATCCTCAGCAGTTATATGGAAAGCTCGCGCCTTTGCTGTAGGTATCATTGTAGTATTCTGTTGAATTGTTTTGCCAACTGGTTGCTCAGGATTGATAAGCATGCGTGCATTTGGACAATGTTTGGCATAATGTCCACGCTCACCACAGTTGTAGCATACGTCGTTTCTTTCTAGACACTCATCGCTTCCATGTCCAATCTGTTTACAAGTATAACACGTCACATCTCTAGGGTTGCAGCGTCCGCTATGCAATTTCTTACAGCGTTTACACGGTCATGCCCCTGACTGTAGGGAATAGACCCTAGTCTTCTGAGGCGTAGAGTATGCTTGTGACTGCTGCTGACTGGACTTTGATTAACCGAAGAATCTACTGGATTTCTGTTTCTTAGGTGGAGATGGACAAGTAGGACTTATAACCATCATAACGGGTTCACAACTCGAATCTGTGAATTCCCGCTCCACCATCCTTGCTGCTTCCACTATACTGAGATATGTTTTGAATTTTATGCTACTCATTTGTCTTCTATATGTTGGATTCAGAGTGTAAGGTCTACCACTACGAGATCTATCTAGACGCGGAACCGTCAACGAGTGCGGAATCCTCGTTAACGGGTAGACGTTACAACACTCACCAGGAACACGGAGACTATCAATAGGCTGTACGAACTCCTACGGACGCACCTACGAATTGATTCTCTCCGAAACAACACTAAGACTGATGATAAACTCGAAATCGCCTTTTGCTTAATCTCTCTCGAATTCTGCAAAAAGTCTGATAATATTTCGAGTCTATCCCTAATTATAGAGGCTAATTCGAGTCTTCCATAGGCCAAACTCGAATCAGGCCCAAGGCCCATTCGAGTTTGTCCCCACTGACACTCTCGAATCTGCCTACTTGAACATATTCGAATCTGCCTAGATACGAATCTGATTAACTTGTGCATTCGAATTTAACCTAAATTCGACTCTCACATATTAAACCTGTATCTGAAACTTATGTTTTTAACTTATGTTTGATTTTATCTTTGATCTTTATGTTTGAACTTCAATAACTGTCAAACATATATAAACATATATATCAAACACTTGTTAATTCTCAACACTTTGAATATTACTTAAACCAAAATGTTAGATTACCTAGACTGCTATCGTCACACAGGGTGTACCAACAGACTCCCCCTTGACGATAGCTTCTAACTATTTACATCTTGATTAAGTACTAGATATATATATACTACTACCTGCGTATATACCTGCATCTGTACATACTCTGACAACTTTTTGGAACTTTCTGGCTTCAGACCTCCATCCTTCATGAAAGAAGATATGTTGGCCATGAAGCTTCTTCAGATCTTCCTTTGACAGATTCATCAGATGCAGAGGATCATACACTCTCAAAAGAACTTTGTCTTGATCCTCCATGATAGCTTCAGCAGTTTCATTATCAAGGTACCACCACTTCATGTTGCCCAAAATATCTTGTGGCATCTTCTTCATTGGCACCCTTCTTAAGCATTTAACAGGCTTGTAAACCATTTTCGCCCATGGTCGTCCTGTATGAGGATCTGATCTTGAAGAATCCTCGACTCTTTTTCCAGAGCTTGGTTTGAGTCTTTCAAATCTTCCCGATCTCCCCTCTCGTCTGATTATCTTAGCTATCACCTCAGCGTAGGGGTCATTTCCGATATTGATTAACTCTTTCCAGGCCAGTTCCTTCACCTCTACCTTCGGCAATGTGTTGAACACTTTAAGCTTGCGCCTCAGGTATTGGAGACCATCTCTTCTCTTTAGAATAAAAAGCTGCAGTTCCCTGTCGAAAAACCAGCTAATAATACCTCCAGAGAAGTTTTCTGCACTTGGAATCCTCATCGTCTTCTTTATCTTCGGCTCAGTCTTCTTCTCTTCCTTGCGTAACCAAAGATTTAGCAATTCAGCTCTGCTCGGCTCTCTTTCAGCCTCTTCCATTTCTGAATCATCTACCGAGGCCACTTTGATGTCATCAATATCTATTACAAGTTGATCAGTATGCTCATATAGTTCTGTGACAGGCTGGGATTGAATGATAACTTCATTTACATTATCGTCTTCATCTATCACAACTTCCTCATCAGATCTCCAATCAGCTACATCTTCTGGCACAAACTCTCCCTCTTCCAAATCCTCCACATCATCTTCAAAATCAAATTCCAAATCTAATGGCTCTTCATCAATATTCATCAATGCGTCAATTATCTCACGCACTTCACTTTCTGAGACCTTTCATTTACATTTGTGTGCTGGGATCATTGCCACTGTCATCTTCATTATCATCATCATCATCTCTGCGCACTTCTACTTGATCACGGCAGGATGTCTCCCCCTGAGCCTTTATATTTTTAAGTAATTGCTCAATGAGGGAGCGCATCGATCTTATTTCAGCTGCTTGATCAGCGACAAAAGTTTTTAGCTCCAAGTTCTCTTCCTGTACTTTGTCCTCAATCTTTTTCAGGTCGGCATTCTCATTATCTAGATTTGCGTTATGCTTCTGAATTTCACCAATAGCCGTTGTCAGGCCAAGGATTTGGATCTGTTGGAAGTCAACTGTATCTTTTAACTGCAAAAACCTTTGATTGTCAGCGTAGGTGGATGAGGTGGATGGAATGGATTGTATTGGAGTCGGAATGATCGGTGATGGGATGTAAGGTTGAACAGGTGGTGGTGATGGTGGAGTGGTAGATTGAGGGGCCTGAGGATGAGGAATTTCAGGCTGTGTAGCTGAAGCTGAGGTAGCTCCCTGCATAAAGCGATGACGCTTAGCCCTTTGCCTAGTCACTAATGGAGCGACCTCTTCTTCTTCGAAATCTGAGTCATCAGACTCCCGAGATGGTCGTCGCCGTGAGGCTTCTTCATTCACCACTAGCCTCGATCCATAAGTACCTATTTGAACAGATGGTTTTGCAGAGACAGACTCTGGAACTTCAACCTCTATTTCTTCCATATCTTCCGACTCAGTAGCTGAAGATGACATGTCATTACCAGTCTGTTCAGGTTGATATTCATCCACTTCCCTCAAAACATCCTCTTCTCATTCCGGAGGCTTTAGCAATTGATCCACAAGCTCAGCAGTTATTTCTTCATTAGCATGAGGCCCAGATGCCCAGATTTCCTCCAGTGTTTGGGTTATCTGCTCAGATTTTGGTGCTGCACTTGAAGGCCCTGCCTCTTGTACCTCTTGCTGTTGACTTGTAGAAGGCCTACTTGCCTGAGTTTGACTCGCAGTTGCTCTTTGGCGTCTCCTCTGTTGCTGAGGGCGCGGTTGTTGTCGTTGTTGTTGTTGTGGCTGTCTAAGCTGAACTTCCACTTCACCTGCCCAATTGGCATTATTCGGTGCTACAAAGTCCCTGTCTATTACAGCTGCGAACAAAGGTCGGTCGACCGGAACTGCTAACCTTCCTCTATGGGAGGAGCAATCAGCAAAGATCCTCTTATCAATAACCGCTACCCTTTGAATCTCATTTAGCTGCGGCAAATTCGGCAAGAAGTGCCTGATGAGCATCATTACAAATCGGGGGTACAACAACAATCTTTCACGTTCTGGCGCAGTGATTTGATGAACAAACTTAGAGAAAAACATTTCTGAAAAGCTGAAGCGCCGATTATAAACCAAAGCGATCATCCCGAATTGGATCTTCGATACAATATAATCAAATCCCGCTTTCTTGGCCGCAAAACAAACCATAAACACGTGCGCCAGAAATCTCCATTGCCCGAGGAGTCCAGTTTTCATATAAGATGCCTTGGTAACATCCAAGCTATAACCCATCCTCAGGAAAGAAGCCTGCCTAATACTCAAAGGAAAGTCTATAGGTCCATTTTCTTCTTCCTGAGTTCCCAGTTGTAGAACCTGACGTAGCATATCAGCAGAAAATACTAACGGCTGTCCTGCTATACTTGTCCTTTGCACAGTTGGGGTGACGGTACAATCAACTTGTAGATGTTCATAAAACTGTCGTACATATGGAATAACGATCTGGATGTTATGGGATAATGCGAACGATATCCTAGACTCCACTAGGAAATCCATCATCTGACGGAAACCCTGCGCCTTAGGGATATGATGGTCGGGGGGAATGACCATATTATGCTTAGGCACGAACACTCTATCTGCCATGTCTGCGCAATAAATAAAATATTAGAATTGTTAAAAATGAATAAACTTGTTTAAACTCAAATTTGTTGTATTTTGAACTTGTTGTAGTACAAAATCCAACACATATGAATTTCTACAAGTTTAATTAAATTTAAATTGAATAATTCAAATAAATTGACAAATTCGAACAAACAGATTCGAAGCAACTCTTTTTCGAGTTTGATGACACATTCGAATGTAATGACCTTCTCGAGTTTACTGACAAACTCGAGACTGGTCATGAACAGATTCGAACTCGTCGGCCCACATCATCACCAAACTCCATGATTTTAACCATTTTGAACTTAGAAAATCACATTCATTAGTCCTACTAGGTTCTAATCACAGATATTTGCCTTTAATTTGACTCTTTACCGGTCCAAACTTTGTATTTTTGAAAAACATGATTTCGACCAATAAACCTTCAAAAATCGGTGATTTTGGCTTAAATGGTGTATAAAACTACTTGAATCTTGTACAAACCAGTTGTTTATACCTAGATGTATCAGTAGAATCGAACACACAAGCAAGAGACTCTACAAATAGTTGTTTTTAGTGAAATCGGCAAACTCGAGCAAATAGATTCGAAATCGCTGGATAGATTCGAGAGTATAGATTCGAAAACAGATAGAGTAATGACAATTACTGTTAACCTATCTATAACACCTACCTTCGAGTCTAATGACAGATTCGAATCTACTGACAGATTCGAGATCAGCCAATTTCGAGTTTGACCTAAACTCGAATTACCCCTCAAACTTTGAAAAATTTCGAAAATTTTGAAATAAATTCAACCTTTTCACCCTTATTGTGTAACGGAATAAACTATGCCAAATCTTTTACCCTAAGCACAAGATTTTTCACGCAGTGTTTATTTTATTCAACTATGAATGCACCCTCAGTAATTTTTGACCTTTTTCCTAAGTAAAATAAAATAAAAATAAAATAAAATAAAATAAAATAAACTAAGGTAAAATAAAATAAAAATAAGTAAAAACAAAATTTTTAAAATTTTAACTTGGACTTAAACTATATTTATTAAAATTTACAACCTATGCTAAACACTTAACAAATATTTTTGATGAGTATAGTCAAAGAAAGGTTCAATCAGATAGCGGTGTCAGATACTCACTTTCAGTACTTAAACATTCACACTTAGGAATTTTTGATTCCTTTGATTGTTTGTCGTGAAATACCCATTTAGCCGATTGTTGGTATTTACCCCTTTAAACATGCTACATTTCGGAATATCCCTTGGCATTTCTATTTATCATGAAATTATCTCACGTGACTCAGACATAGACATACTTTTATGATCAAGGCATACAGACAGTGATTCTAACTTGATGGTATTTGCAAACTTTCTTTAAAAGACAAACATCGGACACAGGTCTGTATTTTCATACAACAAAGTGTCTTAGTTTGACTTAAGGTTTATTTTTAAAGCTAGCAAGACAGCGGTGACAGGTCTGTACCGACGTACAACAAAGCGACTTATCTTGCTAACCCGAATCAAAACGGAGGCAACAGGTCTGTACTTACGTACAACAGAGTTACATGTATTTGACTCTCAATTTTGTATGATTTTTCTATTCTTTCCATTTTAAGATGTATTTGATGTTGCTATACATCCCCAGAAAGTTTGCATACCTCATTTAGACTCAAAGTTTGTATCTCTTGTACATAAAAATTAAGACCTATTGGTCATACATCTAAGTAAGCGACACGTTTGACTTTTTCTTGAATATTTTATTAGCCTTGAGATTCCCTATATGTATTATGCCTACCAACACATCAAACCAAAATAATGTATTACACTTAGAATTTTAGGTGCATTATGTGTGAAAGCCTAAACACTTAGAGTTTGTAATGACTGTGCTAATTTTCGTCACTTTGAACCAATGCAACTAAGACTTAACTCTTTTTCTAATATTCTCTTTTTTTTGTATTTTTATGATTTTCTCTCTTTTTTCTTTTGTTTTTCATAAGAAATAGCAATAAAAGAAGATAAGCTACTAACTTATTAAAAATAGAAACTATCCTAAATTAGCAGACTTACTATAAAAAGAAAGAAATACTACAACTATAAAAGGAAATAAACTACCACTAAGGTCAAATTACTCTGGGTTGCGCATTCCATTTAGTTGAATAAAATATTCAAACCGTGACTTATCAAAGGCTTTGGTAAATAAGTCAGCATTATTATCGTCCGTTGCCACTTTTACCAATTTGATTAAATTCTTTTCAGCACAATCACGTATAAAATGGTGTCTTATGTCTATGTGCTTTGTTTTACTGTGTTTAACTGGATTATTAGTTATTGCGATAGTAGACTGATTATCTATCCTAATAGGAGTTTGAGAGTAAGTCAAACCGTAATCCCGCAATTGTTGTTGTATCCACAGAACCTGTGAGCAACAACTACCAGCAGCAACATACTCGGCCTCGCACGTTGACACGGCTACCGACGTCTGTTTCTTGCATTGCCAGGATACCAGTCTCCCTCCTAGGAATTGACAACCTCCAGTTGTTGATTTGCGCGTCAAGCTGCATCCTCCGTGGTCAGAATCCGTGAATGCCTCCAACTCTAGATCTCCCTCCGCGTGATACCAAAGTCCCAACTTCGGTTTCGACTTGAGGTATCGTAGAATCCGCTTCACAGCTTTCATGTGCATCTCCTTCGGATTAGCTTGAAACCTAGCACAAATACACACAGCAAACAGGATGTCAGGTCTTGAAGCAGTTAAATACATAAGTGATCCAATCATGGCCCGATATAACGTCGGATCCACATCGGTATCACTTTCAGTACCCGGTCCGAGATTGTGATTCACTTGAATCGGCGTGCTGAAATGGGCAGTCAGTTTCGTTCCGTCCATCCCGAAGCGTTCCAATATGTCATAGACATACTTCGTCTGATGGATAAACATCCCTTCCTTCTTCTGGTCAACTTGTAACCCCAAAAAGAAATTTAACTCTCCCATCGCACTCATCTCGAATTTCGACTTCATCACCTTCTCGAAATCTTTGCACATTTGTTCATCTGATGATCCAAAAATGATATCATCGACGTACACTTGTACCAAGATGAAGTGTTCCCCCTTTCTCTTAACGAACAACGTACTATCTATCCTACCCCTTTCAAACCGGTTCTCTAATAAATGGTTGGATAGAGTCTCATACCACGCCCTTGGTGCTTGATGCAATCCATATAGAGCCTTATCTAAACGATATACTCTATCAGGATATTTTGGATCTGTAAATCCGGGCGGCTGTTCTACATACACCAGCTCCTTCACTTTCCCATATAGGAAAGCACTCTTCACATCTAGTTGATATACCTTAAAGCCCTTGAAGGAGGCAAAAGCTAGAAACAACCTAATGGCTTCCAGCCTTGCTACTGGCACAAACACCTCATTGTAATCGATTCCCTCCTCTTGGTTGAAACCCTTTACAACTAGCCTAGCCTTGTTGCGAGTGACTATACCCCAATCGTCTCTTTTGCACTTAAAAACCCATTTGGTTCCTATGGCAATTTCTCCTCGAGGTAATGGAACTAACTCCCACACTTCTAGTTTCCTAAACTGCGAGAGTTCTTCCTGCATCGCTTCAACCCAGGAGTTATCCTTTAGCGCCATTTACACATTTTTAGGCTCTACTTGCGAGATGAAACAAGAATAGAGACAGGTATGATATGCCTCGGAGTCATTTATCATCGACAACAATACAGTGTTGTTATTTAAACTACTCCTAGTCCTCACACCCTCATTTGGATTTCCTATGATGCTTTCTATAGGATGGTTCTTGTTGATCCTAGAGGTCTCTATCTCCTCAACTCTTAGATTATCTCCTAAGTTAGATCCTATTTCACCTAATGGGGGAATATCCTCAGATTCTACATTTTCCTCCTCATGGACATTTTCCTCAGAGTTGGAATTTGTTGCCTGAGTCTCATTCTCAGTAGAAGGTGCTTCTGGATCAGTGACTCCTGGAGATCCATCTTCAGTCGTAGTAGGCTCGGATGTGGATTGAAATGTAGTCCTCGGAAAGGTATGACCTTCGTCATTCAGATGTAACGTCGCCATATCCTTTTCGATTGTACCTGCATTATCATCCAAAGGAATGTTAAATGACTCAAATAATTTATCATAGTCAAATATCCATTCCGGACCTGTTTGGGGTTCATGTGTATAACTTGTGACTTCAATGTTATACACAATTTCCACTGTACCATTTGTTTTGTTAAAAACCCGTTTGTTTGGTGAGTTCGGCACATAACCTAGGAAGTATCCTTCGTCAGCCATTTCACCAAACTTCGGTTGATGTTTTGTACGCAATAAAGTGCATGGTACCCCAAACGGTTCGAAGCCAGTTAAATTAGGTGGCCGTTTATTCAAAATTTCATAATAGGTTTTGTTCAAAGATTTGACAGCTAGGACCCGGTTTAAAATATGACATGCGGTATTCACTGCCTCCCCCCAAAACATGGTAGGAAGCTTTGAATCCGAAAGCATAGTCTTAGCTGCCTCAATCAATGTCCTGTTTTTACGTTCGGCCACCCCATTTTGTTGAGGCTCATATGGTGCACTAAATTGATGCACTATGCCCTTTGAGAGGCAATATACACCAATTACAGTGTTTTTGAACTCAGTTCCATTATCACTACGAAGCCTTTTAACCCGTGTTCCATAGGAATTCTCCACTTGGTCTAAGAACCCGATGAGCTTGGAAGCCGTCTCGTCCTTTGTACCTAGAAAGAAAACCCAAGAAAATCGTGAGTAATCGTCAGTGATAACCAAACAGTACCAACTACCTCCTATACTCCTTTTGTTGATTGGTCCGAAGAGATCCATATGCAACAAATCGAATGTGGAGGTTATGAAGTTCCGAGTCTTGGACTTGTGTGTCTTCTTATGTTGTTTGCCCTTCTTGCATGGTAGACACTTGTCCTCGAACTGAAAACTCTTCATAGGCACACCTTGCACCAACCCATTTTTCGTTATGTAGTTCATTTTTCTTAGGTGCAAGTGAGCCATGCGTCTGTGCCACAACACTGATTCCGTCTCCGAAGCTTTGGATAACAAACAGATTGGCCCAATCGAAGTCTCCAGCTTGTTCATATCAAGCATGTACAAGTCATTCTTCCTTGGTGCCCGCATCAATATCCACTATTCAGGAATCTTGAACCCCGGTTTTAGCACTAACGCTTCAGTGTCTGTGAACAACACTGAATTCTTCTTGTCACAGATTTGAGATACACTAATGAGATTGTGAACCAGTTTATCAACGTGATAAACTTGATCCAACTTGATCGTCCCATTAGTGACCACTCCAGTACCCGTGATGTTTCCTCCTTTATTTCCAGCGAATGATACAAATCCCCGATTCCCACCCTTGAAGTCTGTAAGGAGACTTCTTTCCCCGGTCATGTGCCTGGAGCATCCACTGTCGACGAACCATTTGTTGTTTGGACATGTGGTAATCTCCTGCACATGAAAGACAAATAGGTTAGTTATCACGGGGAACCCAAGCCATAACTGACTTGGTTATACCATTCTCGTCCACATACTTAAACTCTTTCAAATACCCATCTCGCCTTTCAGGTGACTTGGGTCGTTGAACAGAAGTTTGTTGTGGTGCCGAGTGATGAAAATTCACTCTTTGCCTTTAAGTAGGCATTTGTTGTGGAGCTCTTGAATAATTCCGATTATATTGCATTTCAGATTGTGATCCCTGAGCTCTTACCGGTGTGTGATGTCTAGTAGGAGTGTGTGACCTAATTGCAGTGTATGCTCTGCTAGGTGTTGTGCTCCTATAATTTACGACTCGATTCGGTGAATTAGTCCTAACCACTTCCTTTGGTCCAACCTTTACCGGTATTTGTTTCACAACTTGTTTTGGTGCGGCCTGCACAGTTTTCTCAGTACTCTGAGAACTACTAGTGCTAGCCACACTTGGTGAGGGCTTAACTGGTGTTGGCTTCCCTGTCTTAGGTGTAACTTCAGTTTTCCTAAGCGGACAGTTAGAAGCAACATGCCCTTTTTCATGACATCTAAAGCAGGACATCTTGTCTATGGACTTCTTGTGTGCTCCCTTAGACTTAGGTGTCTCACTAGTGTCTTGGTCCTTTTGAACATCTATTGCGACTGGTTCATCGTCCTGATCATTAAAATCAATTTTATGTATTCCTGCAGGTGTTTCACTGGAAGAATACACAAATTTGACTTTCTTAACCTTGACGGTTGTATCAGTCACCTTAGGTGTATTTTCTTTTACAGGCTCAGATAAAGGTGCAGGTATGTCCTCTAAGTCTACTGATTTATCAGTTTTCTCCTGAGGTTGAGGCACGTAGTTTGAATTAAAAGGTGGAGGAATCTCATGAAATCCTAGACCTACAGGCTTTTTAGATTGGCGTTGTGCATCTAAAACTTTCCCTAGGTTCAGACTTGAATTCCTAAACTTTTCTAGCTTACTATTCGCCTCGGCTACCTTCACCTTAGTTTCAGCTAGCTCTACTTCTTTTGTCTTAAGATCTTTGGTCAAGGCCTCTACATGCTCATACATTAGTTCTAATCTAACACACTGCTCACTCGGTTTGTCCTTTAGAACTATGACATCTTGTGCATCAGCTTTAAGCTTGTCCTTAAGATCTTGCTTAATGTCATTTAGGCTAGCGTTATCAGCTTTTAAAGACTCATTTTGAGCAGTTATGGTTTTATGTGATTCTAAGACTAGATTCAACCTATCGTTAGAAGTAACACATAACATGCATAATTCATGAAAAAGAGAGTAATTCAGACTAACCTTTGTGTTATCGGATTCCACGTTGGCCATTTGAGCGGCAAACTCCAGAAGCGTCTGATCATTCGTCTTCTCCACCCACATCGGACTGTTGTCCCTTGTGGTCTGCTCTTCCCCTTCACATCCATTTTCCGTGACTTCAGCCATAAAAGCCCGAGCATTTGATTCCGGATGTGAGCTCCAGTCGTAAGTACCATCCAGCTGTCTGTCTGATGTGACGTTTGATAATAGACCAGCTAGATTGGCTTGACCGACAGATGAACTTGGAAGGTATCTCTGTTGAGACTGATTCTGAAACTGTCCATGATGTTGTTGCTGCCCTTGGTAAGTATCTACCTTCGGTCTCTGACATTCTTAGGCGAAGTGTCCCAGACCTTGACAATTGTAGCATTTGACTTTGGACTTATCAAAGCCAATCCCCTTATTAATCATCGTCAAATTCCTCCCAGTCCGTTTGATGAATCTTTTAACCCGTTGGGTTACCATGGCCAGTTGCCATTTGAGATCCATTTCCTCAAGATCGTCAGGGTCTACCTGATCATAGTCTTCATCACAGAGAGCAGGATCGTTTATTTTCCCTTGAACACAGTTTCCATACGCGGCAACAAATGAAGCAAGTAAGTTCAAATGTTCTTCGGCCGATTTAGCGCTCATGGGCATCTTAGAGTAGCCTTGAGATGTTGATGCATGTGTTGCTTGAGGTTGCTGTTCTTCCGATCTTCCCAATCCTAAGAACGCTCTATTCAGTGTGTCATCAGTCTCTGCTGGTGACGACGTCTCTCCGGTGAAAAACGCTGTAGCAGTCTTCAGATCAGCTGTCGCTGAAGGTTTTGTTGATTTTCCAAAATACATCACTGGATTCTGGACTTTTTCGTAATCCGTTTCGGCCTTCAGTAGCTCGAAATGATAAGCTCGCAACGTTCCCTCTATATCCTCCAATGATTGGGTATAATATTTGTCTTCATTAAGCTTAATCATTGCCACATACATCGCCCACTTGGCTGGTAAGGCATCAAGAAGCTTATTGTTCTTTTCGGTGTCATTATACTCAATCCCATGACTTTCAAGCTCTGTCAGCAGATGATAGAAGCGGGTGATGGTGTCGTCCAACTGTTCATCCTTCAAAGCCTTGAATATAGCAAACTGCTGTTTCAATAACTCCATGCGCTTCCTTCGAACCCTCGGATTACCCTCAAACCTCTTTTCCAGCGACTCCCAAAGTTCCTTAGACGTATTTTGAATGCGGAATGTGTGTAGTATATCCTGAGGCAAAGCCATTCGAATAATCGAGAAAGCTCTGTTCTCGGCTTCATACAGTTTCTTATCATCCTCCTTCATCATCTGATATGATAAGACTCTCTGACGGCCTTCAACTTCAGAAATAGGTGGAATGTATCCTTCGTCAATACATACCCACATGCGCATGTCATTGAAACGCACAAAATCGGCAAACCAATCTTTCCACCAATAGTAATCTTCCAGTTTCATCAGCTTAGGCGGAGTATTAGCCTTTCCGACCTCGTAATCCATTTCTAGAAACTTTTGAAGATTTGACATCGTTTCGAAAGTAATTAAATTGAACTTAATTAATTTAATTCGAAACTAATTTGAATTAATTCTTTCGAATCTATGTAGATTCGAAAGTCCCCAAACTCGAAGGTCAAGGCAAACTCGAACACTCAGTAGATTCGAAGCCCTATTCCACTATAGTCTAAATTCGAAGCAAACTCGAATGTCACCAAACTCGAGACTCCCAATCGACTTTAGCACAAACTCGAATTAAACTCGAAACACTCTATATCAAACTCGAAAGGAGCGGATTTGGTTAAACTCGAGACTAAGTAAAATCCTAATTACTCCTAACAGATTCGAGCACAGCAAACTCGAAAAACGGCTAATACTTCGATTTCTTTACGTTTTGCAGATTAAATCAATATTTTTACAACGAAAAATATTTATTTCGATCAAAAACGTGAAAAACACGAAGTATTTCCCGGATGACAATTTGCTAAGCTCGAAAAACACGAAAAACACGAAAATGAGAGAAAAACCGTCCAAAAGCGTGAAGAAACCTAGGATGTATCTAGATGAACACGAAGAACACCAAGAACACCCTGTAGTCTATGATACCACTTGTAAGGTCTACCACTACGAGATCTATCTAGACGCGGAACCGTCAACGAGTGCGGAATCCTCGTTAACGGGTAGACGGTTACAACACTCACCAGGAACACGGAGACTATCAATAGGCTGTACGAACTCCTATAGACGCACCTACGAATTGATTCTCTCCGAAACAACACTAAGACTGATGATAAACTCGAAATCGCCTTTTCCTTAATCTCTCTCGAATTCTGCAAAAAGTCTGATAATATTTCGAGTCTATCCCTAATTATAGAGGCTAATTCGAGTTTGCCATTGGCCAAACTCGAATCAGGCCCAAGGCCCATTCGAGTTTGTCCCCACTGACACTCTCGAATCTGCCTACTGGAACATATTCAAATCTAGGCAGATTCGAATCTGATTAACTTGTGAATTCGAATTTAACCTAAATTCGACTCTCACATATTAAACCTGTATTTGAAACTTATGTTTTTAACTTATGTTTGATTTTATCTTTGATCCTTATGTTTGAACTTCTTGTAATATGTTACATCAAGTTCAAACATACAATCAATAACTGTCAAACATATATAAACATATATATCAAACACTCGTTAATTCTCAATACTTTGAATATTACTAAAACCAAAATGTTAGATTACTTAGACTGCTATCATCACACAGGGTGTACCAACACAGACCCAATCTGAATCGGTTTATCTTACGCTCTTCTGTTGCTACTTGATATGACGAGTAGACGCAAAGTCTCGAGAACTCATGCTCGTATTCATCAACAGTCTTAGTTCCTTGCTTCAATTGCATCAACTGCATCTCGAGTTTATCTTGTTTGTCTGTTGGACAGTATTTGGCGTTGAACATCTCCAAGAACTGCTCCAGTCCAATGTCATAATCGCTTCCTCACCATATATGCTCCTTTGTGTTTTCCACCATGCTCTAGCAGCTCCAACGAACAGTGCTGTAGCAAACTTAACTCTATTGCTCTCTAGACATTCTGAGATACTGAAGATCTCTTCAGTATGACTTATCCAATCTAACGCTTGTATTGGATTTACTGTGCCTTCAAACATTATGGCACCACTCGCTTTGAAGTCTTTGAATCTACAGCCTTTTTGCTGCACAACTCGTTGATTGACATGCTCATTATCGGATTCCGATTCGCTTGACTGTTCAGTTTGCTTCTTTTTATGTTTATTTCTCTTTTCAGTTTTCTTTATTGATTCAATTTGTTCTAGCATAAACTTGTTTTGTTGCTCATTATTCTAGGTTATTAGTTGTTGCATCATTTCCAGGACTTGCTCTGGGGTCATGCCACCTGATGGTCCACCTTCTCCTGACATAGCTCTGAAATAAAAATCACTAAGAGTTTAGATCATTAGTCTAACACATCGTACCCTTTCATGCCCCGTCCTACTAGTCTCTGAAACCTATCTTAGTTCAAGCCATCATGTCATGATTGATACTATAGCATTGCACAAGTTTGAGATCATGTATTACACGTAGTACAATGATTCACTCAAACTATTGCTCTGATACCATCCTGTGAGACCCAAGATTTCTCAAAGGTCTCAAGTCTAGGCCCAGTAGCAACGCAATATCAATCATGAAACTAAGATAAAATTAACAGTGCGGAATCAAAGTTAATTTCAAACAGAGACAAATTTTAGCAATAGGGCACAGACTTCTAGACTATTTCATTAAAGCACAAATATAAACTAGCCCCAAACCCCAAAGCTCTATCATCAATCAAGTACCAAGGTGTTGAAACAGGTTCTAAAGCACTTCAGGCTCTTTTAGAGTCCTGACCTATGAACTAGGTCCAACCAATCCTTTGCCTTTACCTGAAAAATAATGCAACAACGGGTAAGCTTATTTGCTTATTGAGAATGTAGAATTTCACATTTAACATGCAATTATGAACGCGGAAGCACATGCACTGCACTCGGCTCATGCACGGCTCAGCTCTATTGCTTATGCACTGCACTAGGCTCATGCACAGCTCAAATTTCGAAGGGACATTGGCCAATAAATGCTCTTTAGATGCGCGACTTTTCTCAGCTCCTAGTTTAATAAAACTGTTGTTGCTCTTGAGACTTTTAGACAATTCATAAGGAATGCTCGGATGATGATAACTCCATACACACGCATCATTAGTGGGGATCAGCCACGTACTGGGCTAGCTACCAGTAATTGCTATATGGGTATCATCAAAATGCTCAGCTCTAGCTACCCTCTGTGCTTTCCTCACGTAAATCAGCACATCATAAGACTAACATTAACCTAACACTTAGCAATAGTGGTGGTGTTAAGCTTCAAAATCAAATGACTCGTCAAAGAATAGAATCTAGAAGAAGAAATACTCAGCTCAACAAATCATAGTAAATATACTATGATAATATATCAATAAGCTCAAGATCAGAATGCCAAATGAATCAGAATAAAGGAACAAAAGTCTCAATTGACATAATTTGCAGTTAAAGTAAAATCTACAACTCACAGTTACTGGTTATTTTGCACTTTCACTTTCTGGCTCTGGCTCTGTTGCTCACAATCTGTAGTGGATTAGAACCACTATCTGACTTATATCAGACTTTCAGATGCTTGCCATTTTGCTTGTTGCTCAATCTGTTAATAAAATCAATTCTGATATTTCTTTGCCTTTATATCATCTGAATAGTATATTCAGTATTCATTCGTTTAATAATGCTCAAGGTTCGTTCTTTGATCTTTAATCTCAAAATCTCATATTTGATTATACGGTCATCAATCTCATTCTTTCATTTGTATTCTTTGTTATTTATATTCTCTAAAGATCAATGTGTGTGTGTGTGTGTGTATATATATATATATATATATAATCATATATATATACATAATCATTAGGCTAGTTATTTATTTTATGTATTGTTCATGTATCTTATTCAAGATATTCAAGTTTAGAGAGTGGGATTCGATTTTATAAAATAAATTCAAACATGTATTCAATAAATTCGAACCTATCTTATAATTAGTATCCAATTCAAATGTACATCATTAAATTCGAATACCAATTCGAACATAGGGGCAAATTCAAACTCATCATTCGATTTTAGTGTTAAAGTCGAAACTATAATGAATAAATTCGAAATCTTTGTCTCGAGTTTATGTACAAATTCGAACACCCCTAGCTAAATTCGAAGGTATCACTTCGATTTTATTGATCAAATTCGAATATAATTTCGAATTTAGCAAAGCTCGAGTTTGTTCCATGCATTTCGAGTTTGTTCTTGGCAACTCGAATTTGTTCATCTTCTATAGCTTTTAATCTTACATTTTCAAGCCTAAAATCATATATATACTAAGTATTAAGCCTAGATTCAATTATATTATACATTTTCTAGTTGAATCTCAAGTTAATTTAGCTTTAATCACATAAAAATGGTAAATTCGAGTTTATATCCTTAAAAACCGAAAATGATGAAAGCTAAAAACATAATTTCTTACCTCCAATTCGTATGTAATCCTACATGCAACGGTGGATTATTGTAGTATTCTTCGAGATCTTCCCGATGATATATAAATCTTGATAATCGGTCGGTCGGTTTGGTAAAATTTTAGAGAGAAGTAGAGAGAGAGTAGAGAGAGAAATCTAGAGAGAGAAAGTTAGAGAGAGAGTCAGATCTTGCTTAATGAACCTTAATTACGTTTATATACTTCAACTAGTTATGTTTGCTACTTAACCCACTATTACTTTCGTATCTTATATATCTTTAATTTAATCATCTTAATAATTTATTAATTCATAATTTAAATATTTATATAATTTAATTAAAATATTTAAAAACTTAATTAAATTATAATTCAAATAATGTAATAAAATTACATTATTGGTTCGATAATCAGATAATAAGTTGGGCCAAAAGTTAGGTTGTTACACTTTCTAACACCTACGGCCACATTTGGCATAATTTTATGTGACCAAAGCACACAACAAGACACTCGTTTTGTGACCAAAAGGTTGCAATCAGCCACACACAAATAAAAATAAAATCGCCATTGAATTGGCAATAATCACACAAAATACAAGTTTACCTCACTTAAAAGAGCATATGGTCACACTTTTTAACATCTACGGCCACATTTGGCATAATTTGATGTGACCAAAGCCCACAACAAGACACTTGTTGTGTGAAAAAATGGTTGCAATCAGCACACACAAATAAAAATAAAGTGGCCATTGCATGCACAATAGTCAGACAAAATGCAAGTTAACCTCACTTAAAAGAGCATATGGTCACACTTTTTAACACCTACGGCCACATTTGACATAATTTTATGTGACCAAAGCCCACAACAAGACACTCGTTGTGTGACAAAATGGTTGCAATCACCCACACACAAATAAAATTAAAGTGGTCATTGCTTGGACAATAGTCACACAAAATACAAGTTTACCTCACTTTAAACAGCATATGGTCACATTTTTTATCACCGACGGCCACATTTGGCATAGTTGTACGTGACCAAAGCACACAACAAGACACTCGTTGTCTGACCAAAAGGTTGCAAGCAGCCACACACAAATAAAAATAAAGAGGTCGTTGCATTTGACAATAGTCACACAAAATACAAGTTTACTTCACTTAAAAGAGCATAGGGTCACACTTTATAACACCTACGACCACATTTGACATAATTTTATGTGACCAAAGCCCACAACTGGTTACAATCAACCACACACAAATTAAATAAAAAAGTGGCCAATGTATGGACAATAGTCACACAAAATACAAGTTTACCTCACTTAAAACAGCATATGGTCACACTTTTTAACACCTACGGCCACATTTGGCATAATTTTATGTGACCAAAGCACAAACCAATTCACTCGTTGTGTGACCAAAAGGTTGCAATCAGCCACACAAAAATAAAAATAAAGTGGTCATTGCATGGACAATAGTAAGACAAAATACAAGTTAACCTCACTTAAAAGAGAATATGGTCACACTTTTTAACACCTACGACCACATTTGACATAATTTTATGTGACCAAAGCCCACAACAAGACACTCGTTGTGTGACCAAATGGTTGCAATCACCCACACACAAATAAAATTAAAGTGGTAATTTCATGGACAATAGTCACACAAAATACAAGTTTACCTCACTTAAAACAGCATATGGTCACATTTTTTATCACCGACGGCCACATTTGGCATAATTGTACGTGACCAAAGCACATAACAAGACACTCGTTGTGTGACGAAAAGGTTGCAAGCAGCCACACACAAATAAAAATAAAGAGGTCGTTGCATTTGACAATAGTCACACAAAATACAAGTTTACCTCACTTAAAAGAGCATATGGTCACAGTTTATAACACCTACGGCCACATTTGACATAATTTTATGTGACCAAAGCCCACAACTGGTTGCAATCAACCACACACAAATAAAAATAAAGTGGTAAATGCATGGACAATAGTCACACAAAATACAAGTTTACCTCACTTAAAACAGCTTATGGTCACACTTTTTAACACCTATGGCCACATTTGGCACAATTTTATGTGAACAAAGCACACAACAAGACACTCGTTGTGTGACCAAAAGGTTGCAAACAACCACACACAAATAAAAATAAAGTGGCCATTGCATCGACAATAGTCACACAAAATACAAGTTTACCTCACTTAAAAGAGCATATGGTCCCACTTTTTAACACCTACGGCCACATTTGGCATAATTTTATGTGACCAAAGCCCACAACAAGACACTCGTTGTGTGAAAAAATGGTTGCAATCAGCACACACAAATAAAAATAAAGTGGCCATTGCATAGACAATAGTCAGACAAAGTACAAGTTAACCTCACTTAAAAGAGCACATGGTCACACTTTTTAACACCTACGGCCACATTTGACATAATTTTATGTGACCAAAGCCCACAACAAGACACTCGTTGGGTGACCAAATGGTTGCAATCACCCACACACAAATACAATTAAAGTGGTCATTGCATGGACAATAGTCAGACAAAATACAAGTTAACCTCACTTAAAAGAGCATATGGTCACACTTTTTAACACCTACGGCCACATTTGACATAATTTTATGTGACCAAAGCCCACAACAAGACACTCGTTGTGTGACAAAATGGTTGCAATCACCCACACACAAATAAAATTAAAGTGGTCATTGCTTGGACAATAGTCACACAAAATACAAGTTTACCTCACTTTAAACAGCATATGGTCACATTTTTTATCACCGACGGCCACATTTGGCATAGTTGTACGTGACCAAAGCACACAACAAGACACTCGTTGTCTGACCAAAAGGTTGCAAGCAGCCACACACAAATAAAAATAAAGAGGTCGTTGCATTTGACAATAGTCACACAAAATACAAGTTTACTTCACTTAAAAGAGCATAGGGTCACACTTTATAACACCTACGACCACATTTGACATAATTTTATGTGACCAAAGCCCACAACTGGTTACAATCAACCACACACAAATTAAATAAAAAAGTGGCCAATGTATGGACAATAGTCACACAAAATACAAGTTTACCTCACTTAAAACAGCATATGGTCACACTTTTTAACACCTACGGCCACATTTGGCATAATTTTATGTGACCAAAGCACAAACCAATTCACTCGTTGTGTGACCAAAAGGTTGCAATCAGCCACACAAAAATAAAAATAAAGTGGTCATTGCATGGACAATAGTAAGACAAAATACAAGTTAACCTCACTTAAAAGAGAATATGGTCACACTTTTTAACACCTACGACCACATTTGACATAATTTTATGTGACCAAAGCCCACAACAAGACACTCGTTGTGTGACCAAATGGTTGCAATCACCCACACACAAATAAAATTAAAGTGGTAATTTCATGGACAATAGTCACACAAAATACAAGTTTACCTCACTTAAAACAGCATATGGTCACATTTTTTATCACCGACGGCCACATTTGGCATAATTGTACGTGACCAAAGCACATAACAAGACACTCGTTGTGTGACGAAAAGGTTGCAAGCAGCCACACACAAATAAAAATAAAGAGGTCGTTGCATTTGACAATAGTCACACAAAATACAAGTTTACCTCACTTAAAAGAGCATATGGTCACAGTTTATAACACCTACGGCCACATTTGACATAATTTTATGTGACCAAAGCCCACAACTGGTTGCAATCAACCACACACAAATAAAAATAAAGTGGTAAATGCATGGACAATAGTCACACAAAATACAAGTTTACCTCACTTAAAACAGCTTATGGTCACACTTTTTAACACCTATGGCCACATTTGGCACAATTTTATGTGAACAAAGCACACAACAAGACACTCGTTGTGTGACCAAAAGGTTGCAAACAACCACACACAAATAAAAATAAAGTGGCCATTGCATCGACAATAGTCACACAAAATACAAGTTTACCTCACTTAAAAGAGCATATGGTCCCACTTTTTAACACCTACGGCCACATTTGGCATAATTTTATGTGACCAAAGCCCACAACAAGACACTCGTTGTGTGAAAAAATGGTTGCAATCAGCACACACAAATAAAAATAAAGTGGCCATTGCATAGACAATAGTCAGACAAAGTACAAGTTAACCTCACTTAAAAGAGCACATGGTCACACTTTTTAACACCTACGGCCACATTTGACATAATTTTATGTGACCAAAGCCCACAACAAGACACTCGTTGGGTGACCAAATGGTTGCAATCACCCACACACAAATACAATTAAAGTGGTCATTGCATGGACAATAGTCAGACAAAATACAAGTTAACCTCACTTAAAAGAGCATATGGTCACACTTTTTAACACCTACGGCCACATTTGACATAATTTTATGTGACCAAAGCCCACAACAAGACACTCGTTGTGTGACAAAATGGTTGCAATCACCCACACACAAATAAAATTAAAGTGGTCATTGCTTGGACAATAGTCACACAAAATACAAGTTTACCTCACTTTAAACAGCATATGGTCACATTTTTTATCACCGACGGCCACATTTGGCATAGTTGTACGTGACCAAAGCACACAACAAGACACTCGTTGTGTGACCAAAAGGTTGCAAGCAGCCACACACAAATAAAAATAAAGAGGTCGTTGCATTTGACAATAGTCACACAAAATACAAGTTTACTTCACTTAAAAGAGCATAGGGTCACCCTTTATAACACCTACGGCCACATTTGACATAATTTTATGTGACCAAAGCCCACAACTGGTTACAATCAACCACACACAAATTAAATAAAAAAGTGGCCAATGCATGGACAATAGTCACACAAAATACAAGTTTACCTCACTTAAAAGAGCATATGGTCACACTTTTTAACACCTACGGCCACATTTGGCATAATTTTATGTGACCAAAGCACAAACCAATTCACACGTTGTGTGACCAAAAGGTTGCAATCAGCCACACAAAAATAAAAATAAAGTGGTCATTGCATGGACAATAGTAAGACAAAATACAAGTTAACCTCACTTAAAAGAGAATATGGTCACACTTTTTAACACCTACGACCACATTTGACATTATTTTATGTGACCAAAGCCCACAACAAGACACTCGTTGTGTGACCAAATGGTTGCAATCACCCACACACAAATAAAATTAAAGTGGTAATTGCATGGACAATAGTCACACAAAATACAAGTTTACCTCACTTAAAACAGCATATGGTCACATTTTTAATCACCGACGGCCACATTTGGCATAATTGTACGTGACCAAAGCACATAACAAGACACTCGTTGTGTGACGAAAAGGTTGCAAGAAGCCACACACAAATAAAAATAAAGAGGTCGTTGCATTTGACAATAGTCACACAAAATACAAGTTTACCTCACTTAAAAGAGCATATTGTCACACTTTATAACACCTACGGCCACATTTGACATAATTTTATGTGACCAAAGCCCACAACTGGTTGCAATCAACCACACACAAATAAAAATAAAGTGGTCAATGCATGGACAATAGTCACACAAAATACAAGTTTACCTCACTTAAAACAGCTTATGGTCACACTTTTTAACACCTATGGCCACATTTGGCACAATTTTATGTGAACAAAGCACACAACAAGACACTCGTTGTGTGACCAAAAGGTTGCAAACAGCCACACACAAATAAAAATAAAGTGGCCATTGCATCGACAATAGTCACACAAAATACAAGTTTACCTCACTTAAAAGAGCATATGGTCCCACTTTTTAACACCTACGGCCACATTTAGCATAATTTTATGTGACCAAAGCCCACAACAAGACACTCGTTGTGTGAAAAAATGGTTGCAATCAGCACACACAAATAAAAATAAAGTGGCCATTGCATAGACAATAGTCAGACAAAGTACAAGTTAACCTCACTTAAAAGAGCATAAGGTCACACTTTTTAACACCTACGGCCACATTTGACATAATTTTATGTGACCAAAGCCCACAACAAGACACTCGTTGGGTGACCAAATGGTTGCAATCACCCACACACAAATACAATTAAAGTGGTCATTGCATGGACAATAGTCACTCAAATTACTAGTTTACCTCACTTAAAAGAGCATATGGTCCCACTTTTTAACACCTACGGCCACATTTGGCATAATTTTATGTGACCAAAGCCCACAACAAGACACTCGTTGTGTGACCAAATGGTTGCAATCAACCACACACATAAAAATAAAGTGGCCATTGCATGGACAATAGTCACACAAAATACAAGTTTACCTCACTTAAAAGAGCATGTGGTCACACTTTTTAACACCTACGATCACATTTGACATAATTGTATGTGACCAAAGCCCACAATAAGACACTCGTTGTGTGACAAATGGTTGCAATCAGCCACACAAACATAAAAATAATGTCTCCAATGCATGGACAATTGTCACACAAAATACAAGTTTACATCACTTAAAACAACATATGGTCACACTTTTTAACACATACGGCCACATTTGGCATAGTTGTACGTGACCAAAGCACACAACAACACACTCGTTGTGTGACCAAAAGGTTGCAAGCAGCCACACACAAATAAAAATAAAGAGGTCGTTGCATTTGACAATAGTCACACCAAATACAAGTTTACCTCACTTAAAAGAGCATAGGGTCACACTTTATAACACCTACGACCACATTTGACATAATTTTATGTGACCAAAGCCCACAACTGGTTACAATCAACCACACAAAAATAAATATAAAGTGGCCAATGCATGGACTATAGTCACACAAAATACAAGTTTACCTCACTTAAACCAGCATATGGTCACACTTTTTAACACCTACGGCCACATTTGGCATAATTTTATGTGACCAAAGCACAAACCAATTCACTCGTTGTGCGACTAAAAGGTTGCAATCAGCCACACAAAAATAAAAATAAAGTGGTCATTGCATGGACAATAGTAAGACAAAATACAAGTTAACCTCACTTAAAAGAGAATATGGTCACACTTTTTAACACCTACGACCACATTTGACATAATTTTATGTGACCAAAGCCCACAACAAGACACTCGTTGTGTGACCAAATGGTTGCAATCACCCACACACAAATAAAATTAAAGTGGTAATTGCATGGACAATAGTCACACAAAATACAAGTTTACCTCACTTAAAACAGCATATGGTCACATTTTTTATCACCGACGGCCACATTTGGCATAATTGTACGTGACCAAAGCACATAACAAGACACTCGTTGTGTGACGAAAAGGTTGCAAGCAGCCACACACAAATAAAAATAAAGAGGTCGTTGCATTTGACAATAGTCACACAAAATACAAGTTTACCTCACTTAAAAGAGCATATGGTCACACTTTATAACACCTACGGCCACATTTGGCATAATTTTATGTGACCAAAGCCCACAACAAGACACTCGTTGTGTGAAAAAATGGTTACAATCAGCCACACACAAATAAAATTAAAGTGGTCATTGCATGGACAATAGTCACACAAAATACAAGTTTACGTCACTTAAAACAGCATATGGTCACATTTTTTTATCACCGACGGCTACATTTGGCATAACTGTATGTGACCAAAGCACATAACAAGACACGCGTTGTGTGACAAAAAGGTTGCAAGCAGCCACAAACAAATAAAAATAAAGAGGTCGTTGCATTTGACAATAGTCACACAAAATACAAGTTTACCTCACTTAAAAGAGCATATGGTCACACTATTTAACACCCACAGCCACATTTGGCATAATTTAATGTCACCAAAGCCCGCAACAAGACACTCGTTGTGTGACCGAATCGTTGCAATCAACCACACACACATTAAAATAAAGTGGCCATTGCATGGACAATAGTCACACAAAATACAAGTTTACCTCACTTAAAAGAGCATGTGGTCACACTTTTTAACACCTACGGCCACATTTGCATAATTTTATGTGGCCAAAGCCTACAACAATACACTCGTTGTGTGACAAATGGTTGCAATCAGCCACACACACATAAAAATAAAGTGGCCAATGTATGGACAATAGTCACACAAAATACAAGTTTACCTGACTTAAAACAGCATATGGGCACACTTTTTAACATATACGGCCACATTTTGCATAATTTTATCTGACCAAAGCACACAACAATTCACTCGTTGTGTGACCAAAAGGTTGCAATCAGCCACACACAAATAAAAATAAAGTGGCCATTGAATGGACAATAGTCACACAAAATACAAGATTACCTCACTTAAAAGAACGTATGGTCACACTTTTTAACACCTACGGCCACATTTGACATAATTTTATGTGACCAAAGCCCACAACTGGTTCCAATCAACCACACCCAAATAAAAATAAAGTGGCCAATGCATGGACAATAGTCACACAAAATACAAGTTTACGTCACTTAAAACAGCTTATGGTCACAGTTTTTAACACCTACGGCCACATTTGACATAATTTTATGTGACCAAAGCACACAACAAGACACTCGTTGTGTGACCAAAAGGTTGCAATCAGCCACACACAAATAAAAATAAAGTGGCCATTGCATTGGCAATAGTCACGCAAAATACAAGTTTACCTCACTTAAAAGAACGTATGGTCACACTTTTTAACATCTACGGCCACATTTGACATAATTTTATGTGACCAAAGCCCACAACTGGTTCCAATCAACCACACCCAAATAAAAATAAAGTGGCCAATGCATGGATAATAGTCACACAAAATACAAGTTTACGTCACTTAAAACAGCTTATGGTCACAGTTTTTAACACCTACGGCCACATTTGACATAATTTTATGTGACCAAAGCACACAAGAAGACACTCGTTGTGTGACCAAAAGGTTGCAATCAGCCACACACAAATAAAAATAAAGTGGCCATTGCATTGGCAATAGTCACACAAAATAAAAGTTTACCTCACTTAAAAGAGCATATGGTCACACTTTTTAACACGTAAGGCCACATTTGGCATAAATTTATGTGACCAAAGCCCACAACAAGACACTCGTTGTGTGAAAAAAATGGTTGCAATCAGCACACACGAATAAAAATAAAGTATCCATGGACAATAGTCAGATAAAATACAAGTTAACCTCACTTAAAAGAGCATATGGTCACACTTTTTAACACGTAGGGCCACATTTGGCATAATTTTATGTGACCAAAGCCCACAACAAGACACTCGTTGTGTGAAAAAAATGGTTGCAATCAGCACACACGAATAAAAATAAAGTGCCATGGACAATAGTCAGACAACATACAAGTTAACCTCACTTAAAAGAGCATACGGTCACACTATTTAACACCCACAGCCACATTTTGCATAATTTAATGTCACCGAAGCCCACAACAAGACACTCGTTGTGTGACCGAATCGTTGCAATCAACCACACACACATAAAAATAAAGTGGCCATTGCATGGACAATAGTCACACAAAATACAATTTTACCTCACTTAAAAGAGCATGGGGTCACACTTTTTAACACCTACGGTCACATTTGCATAATTTTATGTGACCAAAGCCTACAACAAGACACTCGTTGTGTGACAAATGGTTGCAATCAGCCACACACACATAAAAATAAAGTGGCCAATGTATGGACAATAGTCACACAAAATACAAGTTTACCTGACTTAAAACAACATATGGTCAGACTTTTTAACATATACGACCACATTTTGCATAATTTTATTATAGACCAAAGCACACAACAATTCACTCGTTGTGTGACCAAAAGGTGGCAATCAGCCACACACAAATAAAAATAAAGTGCCCATTGAATGGACAATAGTCACACAAAATACAAGTTTACCTCACTTAAAAGAACGTATGGTCACACTATTTAACACCCACAGCCACATTTGGCATAATTTAATGTCACCAAAGCCCACAACAAGACACTCGTTGTGTGACCGAATCGTTGCAATCAACCACACACACATAAAAATAAAGTGGCCATTGCATGGACAATAGTCACACAAAATACAAGTTTACCTCACTTAAAACAGCTTATGGTCACAGTTTTTAACACCTACGACCACATTTGACATAATTTTATGTGACCAAAGCACACAAGAAGACACTCGTTGTGTGACCAAAAGGTTGCAATCAGCCACACACAAATAAAAATAAAGTGGCCATTGCATTGGCAATAGTCACACAAAATAAAAGTTTACCTCACTTAAAAGAGCATATGGTCACACTTTTTAACACGTAAGGCCACATTTGGCATAATTTTATGTGACCAAAGCCCACAACAAGACACTCGTTGTGTGAAAAAAATGGTTGCAATCAGCACACACGAATAAAAATAAAGTGCCATGGACAATAGTCAGATAAAATACAAGTTAACCTCACTTAAAGGAGCATATGGTCACACTTTTTAACACGTAGGGCCACATTTGTCATAATTTTATGTGACCAAAGCCCACAACAAGACACTCGTTGTGTGAAAAAAATGGTTGCAATCAGCACACACGAATAAAAATAAAGTGCCATGGACAATAGTCAGACAAAATACAAGTTATCCTCACTTAAAAGAGCATATGGTCACACTTTTTAACACATATGGCCACATTTGACATTATTTTATGTGACCAAAGCCCACAACAAGACAATCGTTGTGTGACCAAATGGTTGCAATCGCCCACACACAAATAAAAATAAAGTGGTCATTGCATGGACAATAGTCACACAAAATACAAGTTTACCTCACTTAAAACAGCATATAGTCACATTTTTTATCACCGACGGCCACATTTGGCATAACTGTATGTGACCAAAGCACATAACAAGACACGCGTTGTGTGACCAAAAGGTTGCAAGCAGCCACACACAAATAAAAATAAAGAGGTCGTTGCATTTGACAATAGTCACACAAAATACAAGTTTACCTCACTTAAAAGAGCATATGGTCACACTATTTAACACCCACAGCCACATTTGGCATAATTTAATGTCACCAAAGCCCACAACAAGACACTCGTTGTGTGACCAAATGGTTGCAATCAACCACACACACATAAAAATAAAGTGGCCATTGCATGGACAATAGTCACACAAAATACAAGTTTACCTCACTTAATAGAGCATGTGGTCACACTTTTTAACACCTACGCCCACATTTGGCATAATTTTATGTGACCAAAGCCCACAACAAGACACTCGTTGTGTGAGAAATGCTTGCAATCAGCCACACACACATAAAAATAAAGTGGCCAATGCATGGACAATAGTCACACAAAATACAAGTTTACCTGACTTAAAACAGCATATGGTCACACTTTTTAACACCTACGGCCACATTTCGCACAATTTTATGTGACCAAAGCACACAACAATTCACTTGTTGTGTGACCAAAACGTTGCAATCAGCGACACACAAATAAAAATAAAGTGGCCATTGAATGGACAATAGCCACACAAAATACAAGTTTATCTCACTTAAAAGAACCTATGGTCACACTTTTTAACACCTACGACCATATTTGACATAATTTTATGTGACCAAAGCACACAACAATTCACTTGTTGTGTGACCAAAAGGTTGCAATCAGCCACACACAAATAAAAATAAAGTGGCCATTGAATGGACAATAGTCACACAAAATACAAGTTTACCTCACTTAAAATAGCTTATGGTCACACTTTTTAACACCTACGGCCACATTTGACATAATTTTATGTGACCAAAGCACACTACAAGACACTCATTGTGTGAAAAAATGGTTGCAATCAGCACACACGAATAAAAATAAAGTGCCATGGACAATAGTCAGACAAAATACAAGTTAACCTCACTTAAAAGAGCATATGGTCACACTTTTTAACACATATGGCCACATTTGACATTATTTTATGTGACCAAAGCCCACAACAAGACAATCGTTGTGTGACCAAATGGTTGCAATCGCCCACACACAAATAAAAATAAAGTGGTCATTGCATGGACAATAGTCACACAAAATACAAGTTTACCTCACTTAAAACAGCATATAGTCACATTTTTTATCACCGACGGCCACATTTGGCATAACTGTATGTGACCAAAGCACATAACAAGACACGCGTTGTGTGACCAAAAGGTTGCAAGCAGCCACACACAAATAAAAATAAAGAGGTCGTTGCATTTGACAATAGTCACACAAAATACAAGTTTACCTCACTTAAAAGAGCATATGGTCACACTATTTAACACCCACAGCCACATTTGGCATAATTTAATGTCACCAAAGCCCACAACAAGACACTCGTTGTGTGACCAAATGGTTGCAATCAACCACACACACATAAAAATAAAGCAGCCATTGCATGGACAATAGTCACACAAAATACAAGTTTACCTCACTTAATAGAGCATGTGGTCACACTTTTTAACACCTACGCCCACATTTGGCATAATTTTATGTGACCAAAGCCCACAACAAGACACTCGTTGTGTGAGAAATGCTTGCAATCAGCCACACACACATAAAAATAAAGTGGCCAATGCATTGACAATAGTCACACAAAATACAAGTTTACCTGACTTAAAACAGCATATGGTCACACTTTTTAACACCTACGGCCACATTTCGCACAATTTTATGTGACCAAAGCACACAACAATTCACTCGTTGTGTGACCAAAACGTTGCAATCAGCGACACACAAATAATAATAAAGTGGCCATTGAATGGACAATAGCCACACAAAATACAAGTTTACCTCACTTAAAAGAACCTATGGTCACACTTTTTAACACCTACGACCACATTTGACATAATTTTATGTGACCAAAGCACACAACAATTCACTTGTTGTGTGACCAAAAGGTTGCAATCAGCCACACACAAATAAAAATAAAGTGGCCATTGAATGGACAATAGTCACACAAAATACAAGTTTACCTCACTTAAAATAGCTTATGGTCACACTTTTTAACACCTACGGCCACATTTGACATAATTTTATGTGACCAAAGCACACTACAAGACACTCATTGTGTGACCAAAACGTTGCAATCAGCCACACACAAATAAAAATAAAGTGGCCATTGCATTGGCAATAGTCACACAAAATAAAAGTTTACCTCACTTAAAAGAGCATATGGTCAAACCTTTTAACACCTACGGCCACATTTGGCATAATTTTATGTGACCAAAGCCCACAACAAAACACTCGTTGTGTTAAAAAATGGTTGCAATCAGCCACACACAAATAAAATTAAAGTGGTCATTGCATGGACAATAGTCACACAAAATACAAGTTTACCTCACTTAAAACAGCATATGGTCACATTTTTTTATCACCGACGGCCACATTTGGCATAACTGTATGTGACCAAAGCACATAACAAGACACGCGTTGTGTGACCAAAAGGTTGCAAGCAGCCACAAACAAATAAAAATAAAGAGGTCGTTGCATTTGACAATAGTCACACAAAATACAAGTTTACCTCACTTAAAAGAGCATATGGTCACACTATTTAACACCCACAGCCACATTTGGCATAATTTAATGTCACCAAAGCCCACAACAAGACACTCGTTGTGTGACCGAATCGTTGCAATCAACCACACACACATAAAAATAAAGTGGCCATTGCATGGACAATAGTCACACAAAATACAAGTTTACCTCACTTAAAAGAGCATGTGGTCACACTTTTTAACACCTACGGCCACATTTGCATAATTTTATGTGACCAAAGCCTACAACAAGACACTCGTTGTGTGACAAATGGTTGCAATCAGCCACACACACATAAAAATAAAGTGGCCAATGTATGGACAATAGTCACACAAAATACAAGTTTACCTGACTTAAAACAGCATATGGTCACACTTTTTAACATATACGGCCACATTTTGCATAATTTTATCTGACCAAAGCACACAACAATTCACTCGTTGTGTGACCAAAAGGTTGCAATCAGCCACACACAAATAAAAATAAAGTGGTCATTAAATGGACAATAGTCACACAAAATACAAGTTTACCTCACTTAAAAGAACGTATGGTCACACTTTTTAACACCTACGACCACATTTGACATAATTTTATGTGACCAAAGCCCACAACTGATTCCAATCAACCACACCCAAATAAAAAATAAAGTGGCCAATGCATGGACAATAGTCACACAAAATACAAGTTTACCTCACTTAAAACAGCTTATGGTCACAGTTTTTAACACCTACGGCCACATTTGACATAATTTTATGTGACCAAAGCACACAACAAGACACTCGTTGTGTGACCAAAAGGTTGCAATCAGCCACACACAAATAAAAATAAAGTGGCCATTGCATTGGCAATAGTCACACAAAATAAAAGTTTACCTCACTTAAAAGAGCATATGGTCACACTTTTTAACACGTAAGGCCACATTTGGCATAATTTTATGTGACCAAAGCCCACAACAAGACACTCGTTGTGTGAAAAAAATGGTTGCAATCAGCACACACGAATAAAAATAAAGTGCCATGGACAATATTCAGATAAAATACAAGTTAACCTCACTTAAAAGAGCATATGGTCACACTTTTTAACACGTAGGGCCACATTTGGCATAATTTTATGTGACCAAAGCCCACAACAAGACACTCGTTGTGTGAAAAAATTGGTTGCAATCAGCACACACGAATAAAAATAAAGTGCCATGGACAATAGTCAGACAAAATACAAGTTAACCTCACTTAAAAGAGCATATGGTCACACTTTTT
This sequence comes from Centrapalus pauciflorus, assembly GCA_020465985.1. Classification (NCBI taxonomy): domain Eukaryota; kingdom Viridiplantae; phylum Streptophyta; class Magnoliopsida; order Asterales; family Asteraceae; genus Centrapalus; species Centrapalus pauciflorus. The sequence goes on along the minus strand of JAANYP010001612.1, from coordinate 23,558 downwards.
AACACCTACGGCCACATTTGACATTATTTTATGTGACCAAAGCCCACAACAAGACAATCGTTGAGTGACCAAATGGTTGCAATCGCCCACACACAAATAAAAATAAAGTGGTCATTGCATGGACAATAGTCACACAAAATACAAGTTTACCTCTCTTAAAACAGCATATGGTCACATTTTTTATCACCGACGGCCACATTTGGCATAACTGTATGTGACCAAAGCACATAACAAGACACGCGTTGTGTGACCAAAAGGTTGCAAGCAGCCACACACAAATAAAAATAAAGAGGTCGTTGCATTTGACAATAGTCACACAAAATACAAGTTTACCTCACTTAAAAGAGCATATGGTCACACTATTTAACACCCACAGCCACATTTGGCATAATTTAATGTCACCAAAGCCCACAACAAGACACTCGTTGTGTGACCAAATGGTTGCAATCAACCACACACACATAAAAATAAAGTGGCCATTGCATGGACAATAGTCACACAAAATACAAGTTTACCTCACTTAATAGAGCATGTGGTCACACTTTTTAACACCTACGACCACATTTGGCATAATTTTATGTGACCAAAGCCCACAACAAGACACTCGTTGTGTGAGAAATGCTTGCAATCAACCACACACACATAAAAATAAAGTGGTCAATGCATGGACAATAGTCACACAAAATACAAGTTTACCTCACTTAAAACAGCATATGGTCACACTTTTTAACACCTACGGCCACATTTGGCATAATTTTATGTGACAAAAGCACACAACAATTCTCTCGTTGTGTGACCAAAAGGTTGCAATCAGCCACACACACATAAAAATAAAGTAGCCAATGCATGGACAATAGTCACACAAAATACAAGTTTACCTCACTTAAAACAGCATATGGTCACACTTTTTAACACCTACGGCCACATTTGGCATAATTTTATGTGACCAAAGCACACAACAATTCTGTCGTTGTGTGACCAAAAGGTTGCAATCAGCCACACACAAATAAAATAAAGTGGCCATTGCATGGACAATAGTCACACAAAATACAAGTTTACCACACTTAAAACAGCATATGGTCAAACTTTTTAACACCTACGACCACATTTGGCATAATTTTATGTGACCAAAGCCCACAACAAGACACTCGTTGTGTGAAAAAATAGTTGCAATCAACACACACAAATAAAAATTAAGTTACAATTCCATGGACAATAGTCAAACAAAATACAAGTTTACCTCACTTAAATACAATTTTACCTCACTTAAAAGAGCATATGGTCACACTATTTAACACCCACAGCCACATTTGGCATAATTTAAAGTCACCAAAGCCCACAACAAGACACTCGTTGTGTGACCAAATGCTTGCTATCAACCACACACAAATAAAAATAAAGTGGCTATTGCATTGGCAATAGTCACATAAAATAAAAGTTTACCTCACTTAAAAGAGCATATGGTCACACTTTTTAACACGCAGGGCCACATTTGGCATTATTTTATGTGACCAAAGCCCACAACAAGACACTCGTTGTGTGAAAAAAAATGGTTGCAATCAGCACACACAAATAAAAATAAAGTGGCTATGGACATTAGTCAGACAAAATACAAGTTAACCTCATTTAAAAGAGCATATGGTGACACTTTTTAACACCTACGGCCACATTTGACATAATTTTATGTGACCAAAGCACACAACAATTCACTTGTTGTGTGACCAAAAGGTTGCAATCAGCCACACACAAATAAAAATAAAGTGGCCATTGAATGGACAATAATCACACAAAATACAAGTTTACCTCACTTAAAAGAGCATATGGTCACACTTTTTAACACCTACGGCCACATTTGACATAATTTTATGTGAACAAAGCCCACAACTGGAAGCAATCAACCACACACAAATAAAAATAAAGTGGCCAATGCATGAACAATAGTCACACAAAATACAAGTTTACCTCACTTAAAACAGCTTATGGTCACACTTTTTAACACTTACGGCCACATCTGGCATAATTTTATGTTACCAAAGCACACAACAAGACACTCGTTGTGACCAAAAGGTTGCAATCAGCCACACATAAATAAAAATAAAATGGTCATTGCATTGGCAATAGTCCCACAAAATACAAGTTTACCTCACTTAAAAGAGCATATGGTCACACTTTTTAACACCTATGGCCACATTTGGAATAATTTGATGTGACCAAAGCCCACAACAAGACACTCGTTGTGTGAATAAATGGTTGCAATCAGCACACACAAATAAAAATAAAGTGGCCATTGCATGGACAATAGTGAGACAAAATACAAGTTTACCTCACTTAAAAGAGCATATGGTCCCAGTTTTTAACACCTACGGCTACATTTGGCATAATTTTATGTGACCAAAGCCCAAAACAAGACACTCGTTGTGTGACCAAATGGTTGCAATCAACCACACACACATAAAATAAAGTGGCCATTGTATGGACAATAGTCACAATTTGGTCGCACTTTTTAACACCTACGGCCACATTTGGCATAATTTTATGTGACCAAAGCACAAACCAATTCACTCGTTGTGTGACCAAAAGGTTGCAATCAGCCACACACAAATAAAAATAAAGTGGTCATTGCATGGACAATAGTCAGACAAAATACAAGTTAACCTCACTTAAAAGAGCATATGGTCACACTTTTTAACACCTACGACCACATTTGACATAATTTTATGTGAACAAAGCCCACAACAAGACACTCGTTGTGTGACCAAATGGTTGCAATCACCCACACACAAATAAAATTAAAGTGGTCATTGCATGGACAATAGTCACACAAAATACAAGTTTACCTCACTTAAAACAGCATATGGTCACATTTTTTTTATCACCGACGGCCACATTTGGCATAATTGAACGTGACCAAAGCACATAACATGACACTCGTTGTGTGACGAAAAGGTTGCAAGCAGCCACACACAAATAAAAATAAATAGGTCGTTGCATTTGACAATAGTCACACAAAATACAAATTTACCTCACTTAAAGGAGCATATGGTCACACTTTATAACACCTACGACCACATTTGACATAATTTTATGTGACCAAAGCCCACAACTGGTTGCAATCAACCACACACAAATAAAAATAAAGTGGTCAATGCATGGACAATAGTCACACAAAATACAAGTTTACCTCACTTAAAACAGCTTATGGTCACATTTTTAACACCTATGGCCACATTTGGCACAATTTTATGTGACCAAAGCACACAAGAAGACACTCGTTGTGTGACCAAAAGGTTGCAATCAGCCACACACAAATAAAAATAAAGTGGACATTGCATGGGCAATAGTCACACAAAATACAAGTTTACCTCACTTAAAAGAGCATATGGCACACTTTTTAACACCTACGGCCACATTTGGCATAATTTTATGTGACAAAAGCTCACAACAAGACACTCATTGTGTGAAAAAATGGTTGCAATCAGCACACAAAAATAAAAATAAAGTGGCCATTGCATGTTCAATGGTCAGACAAAATACAAGTTTACCTCACTTAAAAGAGCATATGGTCACACTTTTTAACACCTACGGCCACATTTGACATAATTTTATGTGACCAAAGCCCACAACAAGACACTCGTTGTGTGAATAAATGGTTGCAATCAGCACACACAAATAAAAATAAAGTGGCCATTGCATGGACAATAGTCAGACAAAGTACAAGTTAACCTCACTTAAAGGAGCATATGGTCACACTTATTAACACATACGGCCACATTTGACAAAATTTTATGTGACCAAAGCCCACAACAAGACACTCGTTGGGTGACCAAATGGTTGCAATCACCCACACACAAATAAAATTAAAGTGGTCATTGCATGGACAATAGTCACACAAAATACAAGTTTACCTCACTTAAAAGAGCATATGGTCCCACTTTTTAACACCTACGGCCACAGTTGGCATAATTTTATTTGACCAAAGCCCACAACAAGACACTCATTGTGTGAAAAAATGGTTGCAATCAGCACACACAAATAAAAATAAAGTGGCCATTGTATGGACAATAGTCAGACAAAGTACAAGTTAACCTCACTTAAAAGAGCATATGGTCACACTTTTTAACACCTACGACCACATTTGACATAATTTTATGTGACCAAAGCCCACAACAAGACACTCGTTGAGTGACCAAATGGTTGCAATCACCCACACACAAATAAAATTAAAGTGGTCATTGCATGGACAATAGTCACAAAAAATACAAGTTTACCTCACTTAAAAGAGCGTATGGTCCCACTTTTTAACACCTACGACCACATTTGGCATAATTTTAAGTGACCAAAGCCCACAACAAGACACTCGTTGTGTGACCAAATGGTTGCAATCAACCACACACATAAAAATAAAGTGGCCATTGCATGGACAACAGTCACACAAAATACAAGTTTACCTCACTTAAAAGAGCATGTGGTCACACTTTTTAACACCTACGATCACATTTGACATAATTTTATGTGACCAAAGCCCACAATAAGACACTCGTTGTGTGACCAAATGGTTGCAATCACCCACACACATAAAAATAAAGTGGCCATTGCATGGACAATAGTCACACAAAATACAAGTTTACCTCACTTAAAAGAGCATGTGGTCACACTTTTTAACACCTACGATCACATTTGACATAATTTTATGTGACCAAAGCCCACAATAAGACACTCGTTGTGTGACAAATGGTTCCACTCAGCGACACAAACATAAAAATAATGTCTCCAATGCATGGACAATAGTCACACAAAATACAAGTTTACCTCACTTAAAACAACATATGGTCACACTTTTTAACCCATACGGCTACATTTGGCATAATTTTATGTGACCAAAGCACAATCCAATTCACTCGTTGTGTGACCAAAAGGTTGCAATCAGCCACACACAAATAAAAATAAAGTGGCCATTGTATGGACAATAGTTACACAAAATACAAGTTTACCTCACTTAAAAGAGCATATGGTCACACTTTTTAACACCTATGGCCACATTTGACATAATTTTATGTGACCAAAGCCCACAACTGGAAGCAATCAACCACACACAAATAAAAATAAAGTGGCCAATGCATGAACAATAGTCACACAAAATACAAGTTTACCTCACTTAAAACAGCTTATGGTCACACTTTTTAACACTTACGGCCACATCTGGCATAATTTTATGTTACCAAAGCACACAACAAGAAACTCGTTGTGTGACCAAAAGGTTGCAATCAGCCACACATAAATAAAAATAAAATGGTCATTGCATTGGCAATAGTCCCACAAAATACAAGTTTACCTCACTTAAAAGAGCATATGGTCACACTTTTTAACACCTATGGCCACATTTGGCATAATTTGATGTGACCAAAGCCCAAAACAAGACACTCGTTGTGTGACCAAAAGGTTGCAATCAGCCACACACAAATAAAAATAAAGTGGTCATTACATGGACAATAGTCAGACAAAATACAAGTTAACCTCACTTAAAAAAGCATATGGTCACACTTTTCAACACCTACGGCCACATTTGACATAATTTTATGTGAACAAAGCCCACAACAAGACACTCGTTGTGTGACCAAATGGTTGCAATCACCCACACACAAATAAAATTAAAGTGGTCATTGCATGGACAATAGTCACACAAAATACAAGTTTACCTCACTTAAAACAGCATATGGTCACATTTTTTATCACCGACGGCCACATTTGGCATAATTGTACGTGACCAAAGCACATAACATGACACTCGTTGTGTGACGAAATGGTTGCAAGCAGCCACACACAAATAAAAATAAATAGGTCGTTGCATTTGACAATAGTCACACAAAATACAAATTTACCTCACTTAAAAGAGCATATGGTCACACTTTATAACACCTACGACCACATTTGACATAATTTTATGTGACCAAAGCCCACAACTGGTTGCAATCAACCACACACAAATAAAAATAAAGTGGTCAATGCATGGACAATAGTCACACAAAATACAAGTTTACCTCACTTAAAACAGCTTATGGTCACACTTTTTAACACCTACGGCCACATTTGACATAATTTTATGTGAACAAAGCCCACAACTGGAAGCAATCAACCACACACAAATAAAAATAAAGTGGCCAATGCATGAATAATAGTCACACAAAATACAAGTTTACCTCACTTAAAACAGCTTATGGTCACACTTTTTAACACTTACGGCCACATCTGGCATAATTTTATGTTACCAAAGCACACAACAAGACACTCGTTGTGACCAAAAGGTTGCAATCAGCCACACATAAATAAAAATAAAATGGTCATTGCATTGGCAATAGTCCCACAAAATACAAGTTTACCTCACTTAAAAGAGCATATGGTCACACTTTTTAACACCTATGGCCACATTTGGAATAATTTGATGTGACCAAAGCCCACAACAAGACACTCGTTGTGTGAATAAATGGTTGCAATCAGCACACACAAATAAAAATAAAGTGGCCATTGCATGGACAATAGTGAGACAAAATACAAGTTTACCTCACTTAAAAGAGCATATGGTCCCAGTTTTTAACACCTACGGCTACATTTGGCATAATTTTATGTGACCAAAGCCCAAAACAAGACACTCGTTGTGTGACCAAATGGTTGCAATCAACCACACACACATAAAATAAAGTGGCCATTGTATGGACAATAGTCACAATTTGGTCGCACTTTTTAACACCTACGGCCACATTTGGCATAATTTTATGTGACCAAAGCACAAACCAATTCACTCGTTGTGTGACCAAAAGGTTGCAATCAGCCACACACAAATAAAAATAAAGTGGTCATTGCATGGACAATAGTCAGACAAAATACAAGTTAACCTCACTTAAAAGAGCATATGGTCACACTTTTTAACACCTACGACCACATTTGACATAATTTTATGTGAACAAAGCCCACAACAAGACACTCGTTGTGTGACCAAATGGTTGCAATCACCCACACACAAATAAAATTAAAGTGGTCATTGCATGGACAATAGTCACACAAAATACAAGTTTACCTCACTTAAAACAGCATATGGTCACATTTTTTTTATCACCGACGGCCACATTTGGCATAATTGAACGTGACCAAAGCACATAACATGACACTCGTTGTGTGACGAAAAGGTTGCAAGCAGCCACACACAAATAAAAATAAATAGGTCGTTGCATTTGACAATAGTCACACAAAATACAAATTTACCTCACTTAAAGGAGCATATGGTCACACTTTATAACACCTACGACCACATTTGACATAATTTTATGTGACCAAAGCCCACAACTGGTTGCAATCAACCACACACAAATAAAAATAAAGTGGTCAATGCATGGACAATAGTCACACAAAATACAAGTTTACCTCACTTAAAACAGCTTATGGTCACATTTTTAACACCTATGGCCACATTTGGCACAATTTTATGTGACCAAAGCACACAAGAAGACACTCGTTGTGTGACCAAAAGGTTGCAATCAGCCACACACAAATAAAAATAAAGTGGACATTGCATGGGCAATAGTCACACAAAATACAAGTTTACCTCACTTAAAAGAGCATATGGCACACTTTTTAACACCTACGGCCACATTTGGCATAATTTTATGTGACAAAAGCTCACAACAAGACACTCATTGTGTGAAAAAATGGTTGCAATCAGCACACAAAAATAAAAATAAAGTGGCCATTGCATGTTCAATGGTCAGACAAAATACAAGTTTACCTCACTTAAAAGAGCATATGGTCACACTTTTTAACACCTACGGCCACATTTGACATAATTTTATGTGACCAAAGCCCACAACAAGACACTCGTTGTGTGAATAAATGGTTGCAATCAGCACACACAAATAAAAATAAAGTGGCCATTGCATGGACAATAGTCAGACAAAGTACAAGTTAACCTCACTTAAAGGAGCATATGGTCACACTTATTAACACATACGGCCACATTTGACAAAATTTTATGTGACCAAAGCCCACAACAAGACACTCGTTGGGTGACCAAATGGTTGCAATCACCCACACACAAATAAAATTAAAGTGGTCATTGCATGGACAATAGTCACACAAAATACAAGTTTACCTCACTTAAAAGAGGATATGGTCCCACTTTTTAACACCTACGGCCACAGTTGGCATAATTTTATTTGACCAAAGCCCACAACAAGACACTCATTGTGTGAAAAAATGGTTGCAATCAGCACACACAAATAAAAATAAAGTGGCCATTGTATGGACAATAGTCAGACAAAGTACAAGTTAACCTCACTTAAAAGAGCATATGGTCACACTTTTTAACACCTACGACCACATTTGACATAATTTTATGTGACCAAAGCCCACAACAAGACACTCGTTGAGTGACCAAATGGTTGCAATCACCCACACACAAATAAAATTAAAGTGGTCATTGCATGGACAATAGTCACAAAAAATACAAGTTTACCTCACTTAAAAGAGCGTATGGTCCCACTTTTTAACACCTACGACCACATTTGGCATAATTTTAAGTGACCAAAGCCCACAACAAGACACTCGTTGTGTGACCAAATGGTTGCAATCAACCACACACATAAAAATAAAGTGGCCATTGCATGGACAACAGTCACACAAAATACAAGTTTACCTCACTTAAAAGAGCATGTGGTCACACTTTTTAACACCTACGATCACATTTGACATAATTTTATGTGACCAAAGCCCACAATAAGACACTCGTTGTGTGACCAAATGGTTGCAATCACCCACACACATAAAAATAAAGTGGCCATTGCATGGACAATAGTCACACAAAATACAAGTTTACCTCACTTAAAAGAGCATGTGGTCACACTTTTTAACACCTACGATCACATTTGACATAATTTTATGTGACCAAAGCCCACAATAAGACACTCGTTGTGTGACAAATGGTTCCACTCAGCGACACAAACATAAAAATAATGTCTCCAATGCATGGACAATAGTCACACAAAATACAAGTTTACCTCACTTAAAACAACATATGGTCACACTTTTTAACCCATACGGCTACATTTGGCATAATTTTATGTGACCAAAGCACAATCCAATTCACTCGTTGTGTGACCAAAAGGTTGCAATCAGCCACACACAAATAAAAATAAAGTGGCCATTGTATGGACAATAGTTACACAAAATACAAGTTTACCTCACTTAAAAGAGCATATGGTCACACTTTTTAACACCTATGGCCACATTTGACATAATTTTATGTGACCAAAGCCCACAACTGGAAGCAATCAACAACACACAAATAAAAATAAAGTGGCCAATGCATGAACAATAGTCACACAAAATACAAGTTTACCTCACTTAAAACAGCTTATGGTCACACTTTTTAACACTTACGGCCACATCTGGCATAATTTTATGTTACCAAAGCACACAACAAGAAACTCGTTGTGTGACCAAAAGGTTGCAATCAGCCACACATAAATAAAAATAAAATGGTCATTGCATTGGCAATAGTCCCACAAAATACAAGTTTAACTCACTTAAAAGAGCATATGGTCACACTTTTTAACACCTATGGCCACATTTGGCATAATTTGATGTGACCAAAGCCCAAAACAAGACACTCGTTGTGTGACCAAAAGGTTGCAATCAGCCACACACAAATAAAAATAAAGTGGTCATTACATGGACAATAGTCAGACAAAATACAAGTTAACCTCACTTAAAAAAGCATATGGTCACACTTTTCAACACCTACGGCCACATTTGACATAATTTTATGTGAACAAAGCCCACAACAAGACACTCGTTGTGTGACCAAATGGTTGCAATCACCCACACACAAATAAAATTAAAGTGGTCATTGCATGGACAATAGTCACACAAAATACAAGTTTACCTCACTTAAAACAGCATATGGTCACATTTTTTATCACCGACGGCCACATTTGGCATAATTGTACGTGACCAAAGCACATAACATGACACTCGTTGTGTGACGAAATGGTTGCAAGCAGCCACACACAAATAAAAATAAATAGGTCGTTGCATTTGACAATAGTCACACAAAATACAAATTTACCTCACTTAAAAGAGCATATGGTCACACTTTATAACACCTACGACCACATTTGACATAATTTTATGTGACCAAAGCCCACAACTGGTTGCAATCAACCACACACAAATAAAAATAAAGTGGTCAATGCATGGACAATAGTCACACAAAATACAAGTTTACCTCACTTAAAACAGCTTATGGTCACACTTTTTAACACCTACGGCCACATTTGACATAATTTTATGTGAACAAAGCCCACAACTGGAAGCAATCAACCACACACAAATAAAAATAAAGTGGCCAATGCATGAATAATAGTCACACAAAATACAAGTTTACCTCACTTAAAACAGCTTATGGTCACACTTTTTAACACTTACGGCCACATCTGGCATAATTTTATGTTACCAAAGCACACAACAAGACACTCGTTGTGACCAAAAGGTTGCAATCAGCCACACATAAATAAAAATAAAATGGTCATTGCATTGGCAATAGTCCCACAAAATACAAGTTTACCTCACTTAAAAGAGCATATGGTCACACTTTTTAACACCTATGGCCACATTTGGAATAATTTGATGTGACCAAAGCCCACAACAAGACACTCGTTGTGTGAATAAATGGTTGCAATCAGCACACACAAATAAAAATAAAGTGGCCATTGCATGGACAATAGTGAGACAAAATACAAGTTTACCTCACTTAAAAGAGCATATGGTCCCAGTTTTTAACACCTACGGCTACATTTGGCATAATTTTATGTGACCAAAGCCCAAAACAAGACACTCGTTGTGTGACCAAATGGTTGCAATCAACCACACACACATAAAATAAAGTGGCCATTGTATGGACAATAGTCACAATTTGGTCGCACTTTTTAACACCTACGGCCACATTTGGCATAATTTTATGTGACCAAAGCACAAACCAATTCACTCGTTGTGTGACCAAAAGGTTGCAATCAGCCACACACAAATAAAAATAAAGTGGTCATTGCATGGACAATAGTCAGACAAAATACAAGTTAACCTCACTTAAAAGAGCATATGGTCACACTTTTTAACACCTACGACCACATTTGACATAATTTTATGTGAACAAAGCCCACAACAAGACACTCGTTGTGTGACCAAATGGTTGCAATCACCCACACACAAATAAAATTAAAGTGGTCATTGCATGGACAATAGTCACACAAAATACAAGTTTACCTCACTTAAAACAGCATATGGTCACATTTTTTTTATCACCGACGGCCACATTTGGCATAATTGAACGTGACCAAAGCACATAACATGACACTCGTTGTGTGACGAAAAGGTTGCAAGCAGCCACACACAAATAAAAATAAATAGGTCGTTGCATTTGACAATAGTCACACAAAATACAAATTTACCTCACTTAAAGGAGCATATGGTCACACTTTATAACACCTACGACCACATTTGACATAATTTTATGTGACCAAAGCCCACAACTGGTTGCAATCAACCACACACAAATAAAAATAAAGTGGTCAATGCATGGACAATAGTCACACAAAATACAAGTTTACCTCACTTAAAACAGCTTATGGTCACATTTTTAACACCTATGGCCACATTTGGCACAATTTTATGTGACCAAAGCACACAAGAAGACACTCGTTGTGTGACCAAAAGGTTGCAATCAGCCACACACAAATAAAAATAAAGTGGACATTGCATGGGCAATAGTCACACAAAATACAAGTTTACCTCACTTAAAAGAGCATATGGCACACTTTTTAACACCTACGGCCACATTTGGCATAATTTTATGTGACAAAAGCTCACAACAAGACACTCATTGTGTGAAAAAATGGTTGCAATCAGCACACAAAAATAAAAATAAAGTGGCCATTGCATGTTCAATGGTCAGACAAAATACAAGTTTACCTCACTTAAAAGAGCATATGGTCACACTTTTTAACACCTACGGCCACATTTGACATAATTTTATGTGACCAAAGCCCACAACAAGACACTCGTTGTGTGAATAAATGGTTGCAATCAGCACACACAAATAAAAATAAAGTGGCCATTGCATGGACAATAGTCAGACAAAGTACAAGTTAACCTCACTTAAAGGAGCATATGGTCACACTTATTAACACATACGGCCACATTTGACAAAATTTTATGTGACCAAAGCCCACAACAAGACACTCGTTGGGTGACCAAATGGTTGCAATCACCCACACACAAATAAAATTAAAGTGGTCATTGCATGGACAATAGTCACACAAAATACAAGTTTACCTCACTTAAAAGAGGATATGGTCCCACTTTTTAACACCTACGGCCACAGTTGGCATAATTTTATTTGACCAAAGCCCACAACAAGACACTCATTGTGTGAAAAAATGGTTGCAATCAGCACACACAAATAAAAATAAAGTGGCCATTGTATGGACAATAGTCAGACAAAGTACAAGTTAACCTCACTTAAAAGAGCATATGGTCACACTTTTTAACACCTACGACCACATTTGACATAATTTTATGTGACCAAAGCCCACAACAAGACACTCGTTGAGTGACCAAATGGTTGCAATCACCCACACACAAATAAAATTAAAGTGGTCATTGCATGGACAATAGTCACAAAAAATACAAGTTTACCTCACTTAAAAGAGCGTATGGTCCCACTTTTTAACACCTACGACCACATTTGGCATAATTTTAAGTGACCAAAGCCCACAACAAGACACTCGTTGTGTGACCAAATGGTTGCAATCAACCACACACATAAAAATAAAGTGGCCATTGCATGGACAACAGTCACACAAAATACAAGTTTACCTCACTTAAAAGAGCATGTGGTCACACTTTTTAACACCTACGATCACATTTGACATAATTTTATGTGACCAAAGCCCACAATAAGACACTCGTTGTGTGACCAAATGGTTGCAATCACCCACACACATAAAAATAAAGTGGCCATTGCATGGACAATAGTCACACAAAATACAAGTTTACCTCACTTAAAAGAGCATGTGGTCACACTTTTTAACACCTACGATCACATTTGACATAATTTTATGTGACCAAAGCCCACAATAAGACACTCGTTGTGTGACAAATGGTTCCACTCAGCGACACAAACATAAAAATAATGTCTCCAATGCATGGACAATAGTCACACAAAATACAAGTTTACCTCACTTAAAACAACATATGGTCACACTTTTTAACCCATACGGCTACATTTGGCATAATTTTATGTGACCAAAGCACAATCCAATTCACTCGTTGTGTGACCAAAAGGTTGCAATCAGCCACACACAAATAAAAATAAAGTGGCCATTGTATGGACAATAGTTACACAAAATACAAGTTTACCTCACTTAAAAGAGCATATGGTCACACTTTTTAACACCTATGGCCACATTTGACATAATTTTATGTGACCAAAGCCCACAACTGGAAGCAATCAACAACACACAAATAAAAATAAAGTGGCCAATGCATGAACAATAGTCACACAAAATACAAGTTTACCTCACTTAAAACAGCTTATGGTCACACTTTTTAACACTTACGGCCACATCTGGCATAATTTTATGTTACCAAAGCACACAACAAGAAACTCGTTGTGTGACCAAAAGGTTGCAATCAGCCACACATAAATAAAAATAAAATGGTCATTGCATTGGCAATAGTCCCACAAAATACAAGTTTAACTCACTTAAAAGAGCATATGGTCACACTTTTTAACACCTATGGCCACATTTGGCATAATTTGATGTGACCAAAGCCCAAAACAAGACACTCGTTGTGTGACCAAAAGGTTGCAATCAGCCACACACAAATAAAAATAAAGTGGTCATTACATGGACAATAGTCAGACAAAATACAAGTTAACCTCACTTAAAAAAGCATATGGTCACACTTTTCAACACCTACGGCCACATTTGACATAATTTTATGTGAACAAAGCCCACAACAAGACACTCGTTGTGTGACCAAATGGTTGCAATCACCCACACACAAATAAAATTAAAGTGGTCATTGCATGGACAATAGTCACACAAAATACAAGTTTACCTCACTTAAAACAGCATATGGTCACATTTTTTATCACCGACGGCCACATTTGGCATAATTGTACGTGACCAAAGCACATAACATGACACTCGTTGTGTGACGAAATGGTTGCAAGCAGCCACACACAAATAAAAATAAATAGGTCGTTGCATTTGACAATAGTCACACAAAATACAAATTTACCTCACTTAAAAGAGCATATGGTCACACTTTATAACACCTACGACCACATTTGACATAATTTTATGTGACCAAAGCCCACAACTGGTTGCAATCAACCACACACAAATAAAAATAAAGTGGTCAATGCATGGACAATAGTCACACAAAATACAAGTTTACCTCACTTAAAACAGCTTATGGTCACACTTTTTAACACCTACGGCCACATTTGACATAATTTTATGTGAACAAAGCCCACAACTGGAAGCAATCAACCACACACAAATAAAAATAAAGTGGCCAATGCATGAATAATAGTCACACAAAATACAAGTTTACCTCACTTAAAACAGCTTATGGTCACACTTTTTAACACTTACGGCCACATCTGGCATAATTTTATGTTACCAAAGCACACAACAAGACACTCGTTGTGACCAAAAGGTTGCAATCAGCCACACATAAATAAAAATAAAATGGTCATTGCATTGGCAATAGTCCCACAAAATACAAGTTTACCTCACTTAAAAGAGCATATGGTCACACTTTTTAACACCTATGGCCACATTTGGAATAATTTGATGTGACCAAAGCCCACAACAAGACACTCGTTGTGTGAATAAATGGTTGCAATCAGCACACACAAATAAAAATAAAGTGGCCATTGCATGGACAATAGTGAGACAAAATACAAGTTTACCTCACTTAAAAGAGCATATGGTCCCAGTTTTTAACACCTACGGCTACATTTGGCATAATTTTATGTGACCAAAGCCCAAAACAAGACACTCGTTGTGTGACCAAATGGTTGCAATCAACCACACACACATAAAATAAAGTGGCCATTGTATGGACAATAGTCACAATTTGGTCGCACTTTTTAACACCTACGGCCACATTTGGCATAATTTTATGTGACCAAAGCACAAACCAATTCACTCGTTGTGTGACCAAAAGGTTGCAATCAGCCACACACAAATAAAAATAAAGTGGTCATTGCATGGACAATAGTCAGACAAAATACAAGTTAACCTCACTTAAAAGAGCATATGGTCACACTTTTTAACACCTACGACCACATTTGACATAATTTTATGTGAACAAAGCCCACAACAAGACACTCGTTGTGTGACCAAATGGTTGCAATCACCCACACACAAATAAAATTAAAGTGGTCATTGCATGGACAATAGTCACACAAAATACAAGTTTACCTCACTTAAAACAGCATATGGTCACATTTTTTTTATCACCGACGGCCACATTTGGCATAATTGTACGTGACCAAAGCACATAACATGACACTCGTTGTGTGACGAAAAGGTTGCAAGCAGCCACACACAAATAAAAATAAATAGGTCGTTGCATTTGACAATAGTCACACAAAATACAAATTTACCTCACTTAAAAGAGCATATGGTCACACTTTATAACACCTACGACCACATTTGACATAATTTTATGTGACCAAAGCCCACAACTGGTTGCAATCAACCACACACAAATAAAAATAAAGTGGTCAATGCATGGACAATAGTCACACAAAATACAAGTTTACCTCACTTAAAACAGCTTATGGTCACACTTTTTAACACCTATGGCCACATTTGGCACAATTTTATGTGACCAAAGCACACAAGAAGACACTCGTTGTGTGACCAAAAGGTTGCAATCAGCCACACACAAATAAAAATAAAGTGGACATTGCATGGGCAATAGTCACACAAAATACAAGTTTACCTCACTTAAAAGAGCATATGGCACACTTTTTAACACCTACGGCCACATTTGGCATAATTTTATGTGACAAAAGCTCACAACAAGACACTCATTGTGTGAAAAAATGGTTGCAATCAGCACACAAAAATAAAAATAAAGTGGCCATTGCATGTTCAATGGTCAGACAAAATACAAGTTTACCTCACTTAAAAGAGCATATGGTCCCACTTTTTAACACCTACGGCCACAGTTGGCATAATTTTATTTGACCAAAGCCCACAACAAGACACTCGTTGAGTGACCAAATGGTTGCAATCACCCACACACAAATAAAATTAAAGTGGTCATTGCATGGACAATAGTCACAAAAAATACAAGTTTACCTCACTTAAAAGAGCGTATGGTCCCACTTTTTAACACCTACGACCACATTTGGCATAATTTTAAGTGACCAAAGCCCACAACAAGACACTCGTTGTGTGACCAAATGGTTGCAATCAACCACACACATAAAAATAAAGTGGCCATTGCATGGACAATAGTCACACAAAATACAAGTTTACCTCACTTAAAAGAGCATGTGGTCACACTTTTTAACACCTACGATCACATTTGACATAATTTTATGTGACCAAAGCCCACAATAAGACACTCGTTGTGTGACCAAATGGTTGCAATCACCCACACACATAAAAATAAAGTGGCCATTGCATGGACAATAGTCACACAAAATACAAGTTTACCTCACTTAAAAGAGCATGTGGTCACACTTTTTAACACCTACGATCACATTTGACATAATTTTATGTGACCAAAGCCCACAATAAGACACTCGTTGTGTGACAAATGGTTCCACTCAGCGACACAAACATAAAAATAATGTCTCCAATGCATGGACAATAGTCACACAAAATACAAGTTTACCTCACTTAAAACAACATATGGTCACACTTTTTAACCCATACGGCTACATTTGGCATAATTTTATGTGACCAAAGCACAATCCAATTCACTCGTTGTGTGACCAAAAGGTTGCAATCAGCCACACACAAATAAAAATAAAGTGGCCATTGTATGGACAATAGTTACACAAAATACAAGTTTACCTCACTTAAAAGAGCATATGGTCACACTTTTTAACACCTATGGCCACATTTGACATAATTTTATGTGACCAAAGCCCACAACTGGAAGCAATCAACAACACACAAATAAAAATAAAGTGGCCAATGCATGAACAATAGTCACACAAAATACAAGTTTACCTCACTTAAAACAGCTTATGGTCACACTTTTTAACACTTACGGCCACATCTGGCATAATTTTATGTTACCAAAGCACACAACAAGAAACTCGTTGTGTGACCAAAAGGTTGCAATCAGCCACACATAAATAAAAATAAAATGGTCATTGCATTGGCAATAGTCCCACAAAATACAAGTTTAACTCACTTAAAAGAGCATATGGTCACACTTTTTAACACCTATGGCCACATTTGGCATAATTTGATGTGACCAAAGCCCAAAACAAGACACTCGTTGTGTGACCAAAAGGTTGCAATCAGCCACACACAAATAAAAATAAAGTGGTCATTACATGGACAATAGTCAGACAAAATACAAGTTAACCTCACTTAAAAAAGCATATGGTCACACTTTTCAACACCTACGGCCACATTTGACATAATTTTATGTGAACAAAGCCCACAACAAGACACTCGTTGTGTGACCAAATGGTTGCAATCACCCACACACAAATAAAATTAAAGTGGTCATTGCATGGACAATAGTCACACAAAATACAAGTTTACCTCACTTAAAACAGCATATGGTCACATTTTTTATCACCGACGGCCACATTTGGCATAATTGTACGTGACCAAAGCACATAACATGACACTCGTTGTGTGACGAAATGGTTGCAAGCAGCCACACACAAATAAAAATAAATAGGTCGTTGCATTTGACAATAGTCACACAAAATACAAATTTACCTCACTTAAAAGAGCATATGGTCACACTTTATAACACCTACGACCACATTTGACATAATTTTATGTGACCAAAGCCCACAACTGGTTGCAATTAACCACACACAAATAAAAATAAAGTGGTCAATGCATGGACAATAGTCACACAAAATACAAGTTTAGCTCACTTAAAACAGCTTATGGTCACACTTTTTAACACCTATGGCCACATTTGGCACAATTTTATGTGACCAAAGCACACAAGAAGACACTCGTTGTGTGACCAAAAGGTTGCAATCAGCCACACACAAATAAAAATAAAGTGGCCATTGCATGGGCAATAGTCACACAAAATACAAGTTTACCTCACTTAAAAGAGCATATGGCACACTTTTTAACACCTACGGCCACATTTGGCATAATTTTATGTGACAAAAGCTCACAACAAGTCACTCATTGTGTGAAAAAATGGTTGCAATCAGCACACAAAAATAAAAATAAAGTGGCCATTGCATGTTCAATGGTCAGACAAAATACAAGTTTACCTCACTTAAAAGAGCATATGGTCACACTTTTTAACACATACGGCCACATTTGACAAAATTTTATGTGACCAAAGCGCACAACAAGACACTCTCGTTGGGTGACCAAATGGTTGCAATCACCCACACACAAATAAAATTAAAGTTGTCATTGCATGGACAATAGTCACACAAAATACAAGTTTACCTCACTTAAAAGAGCATATGGTCCCACTTTTTAACACCTACGGCCACATTTGGCATAATTTAATTTGACCAAAGCCCACAACAAGACACTCATTGTGTGAAAAAATGGTTGCAATCAGCACACAGAAATAAAAATAAAGTGGCCATTGTATGGACAATAGTCAGACAAAGTACAAGTTAACCTCACTTAAAAGAGCATATGGTCACACTTTTTAACACCTACGGCCACATTTGACATAATTTTATGTGACCAAAGCCCACAACAAGACACTCGTTGAGTGACCAAATGGTTGCAATCACCCACACACAAATAAAATTAAAGTGGTCATTGCATGGACAATAGTCACACAAAATACAAGCTTACCTCACTTAAAAGAGCATATGGTCCCACTTTTTAACACCTACGACCACATTTGGCTTAATTTTAAGTGACCAAAGCCCACAACAAGACACTCGTTGTGTGACCAAATGGTTGCAATCAACCACACACATAAAAATAAAGTGGCCATTGCATGGACAATAGTCACACAAAATACAAGTTTACCTCACTTAAAAGAGCATGTGGTCACACTTTTTAACACCTACGATCACATTTGACATAATTTTATGTGACCAAAGCCCACAATAAGACACTCGTTGTGTGACAAATGGTTGCAATCAGCCACACAAACATAAAAATAATGTCTCCAATGCATGGACAATAGTCACACAAAATACAAATTTACCTCACATAAAACAGCATATGGTCACACTTTTTAACACATACGGCCACATTTGGCATAATTTTATGTGACCAAAGCACAAACCAATTAACTCGTTGTGTGACCAAAAGTTTGCAATCAGCCACACACAAATAAAAATAAAGTGGCTATTGTATGGACAATAGTCACACAAAATACAAGTTTATCTCACTTAAAAGAGCATATGGTCACACTTTTTAACACCTACGGCCACATTTGACATAATTTTATGTGACCAAAGCCCACAAATGGATGCAATCAACCACACACAAATAAAAATAAAGTGGGCAATGCATGAACAATAGTCACACAAAATACAAGTTTATCTCACTTAAAACAGCTTATGGTCACACTTTTTAACACCTACGGCCACATCTGGCATAATTTTATGTGACCAAAGCACACAACAAGACACTAGTTGTGTGACCAAAAGGTTGCAATCAGCCACACATAAATAAAAATAAAATGGTCATTGCATTGGCAATAGTCCCACAAAATACAAGTTTACCTCACTTAAAAGAGCATATGGTAACACTTTTTAACACCTATGGCCACGTTTGGCATAATTTGATGAGACCAAAGACCACAACAAGACACTCGTTGTGTGAATAAATGGTTGCAATCAGCACACACAAATAAAAATAAAGTGGCCATTGCATGGACAATAGTCAGACAAAATACAAGTTAACCTCACTTAAAAGAGCATATGGTCACACTTTTTAACACCTACGACCACATTTGACATAATTTTATGTGACCAAAGCCCACAACAAAACACTCGTTGTGTGACCAAATGGTTGCAATCACCCACACACAAATAAAATTAAAGTGGTCATTGCATGGACAATAGTCACACAAAATACAAGTTTACCTCACTTAAAACAGCATATGGACACATTTTTTATCGACCACATTTGGCATAATTGTATGTGACCAAAGCACACAACAAGACACTCGTTGTGTGACCAAAAGAATGCAAGCAGCCACACACAAATAAAGATAAAGAGGTCGTTGCATTTGACAATAGTCACACAAAATACAAGTTTACATCACTTAAAAGAGCATATGGTCACACTATTTAACACCCACAGCCACATTTGGCATAATTTAATGTCACCAAAGCCCACAACAAGACACTCGTTGTGTGAAAATGGTTGCAATCAACCACACAGACATAAAAATAAAGTGGCCATTGCATGGACAATAGTCACACAAAATAGAAGTTTACCTCACTTAAAAGAGCATGTGGTCACACTTTTTAACATCTACGGCCACATTTGACATAATTTTATGTGACCAAAGCCCACAACAAGACACTCGTTGTGTGACCAAATGGTTGCAATCACCCACACATAAATAAAATTTAAGTGGTCATTGCATGAACAATAGTCACACAAAATACAAGTTTACCTCACTTAAAACAGCATATGGTCACATTTTTTATCAGCGACGGCCACATTTGGCATAATTGTATGTGACCAAAGCACACAACAAGACACTCGTTGCGTGACCAAAAGAATGCAAGCAGCCACAGACAAATAAAGATAAAGAGGTCGTTGCATTTGACAATAGTCACACAAAATACAAGTTTACCTCACTTAAAAGAGCATATGGTCACACTATTTACCACAGCCACATTTGGCATAATTTAATTTCACCAAAGCCACAACAAGACACTCGTTGTGTGACCAAATGGTTCCAATCAACCACACACACATAAAAATAAAGTGGCCATTGCATGGACAATAGTGACACAAAATAGAAGTTTACCTCACTTAAAAGAGCATGTGGTCACACTTTTTTACATCTACGGCCACATTTGACATAATTTTATGTGACCAAAGCCCACAACAAGACACTCGTTGTGTGAATAAATGGTTGCAATCAGCACACACAAATAAAAATAAAGTTGCCATTGCATGGACAATAGTCAGACAAAATACAAGTTAACCTCACTTAAAAGAGCATATGGTCACACTTTTTAACACCTACGACCACATTTGACATAATTTTATGTGACCAAAGCCCACAACAAAACACTCGTTGTGTGACCAAATGGTTGCAATCACCCACACACAAATAAAATTAAAGTGGTCATTGCATGGACAATAGTCACACAAAATACAAGTTTACCTCACTTAAAACAGCATATGGACACATTTTTTATCGGCCACATTTGGCATAATTGTATGTGACCAAAGCACACAACAAGACACTCGTTGTGTGACCAAAAGAATGCAAGCAGCTACACACAAATAAAGATAAAGAGGTCGTTGCATTTGACAATATTCACACAAAATACAAGTTTACATCACTTAAAAGAGCATATGGTCACACTATTTAACACCCACAGCCACATTTGGCATAATTTAATGTCACCAAAGCCCACAACAAGACACTCGTTATGTGCCCAAATGGTTGCAATCAACCACACACACATAAAAATAAAGTGGCCATTGCATGGACAATAGTCACCCAAAATAGAAGTTTACCTCACTTAAAAGAGCATGTGGTCACACTTTTTAACATCTACGGCCACATTTGACATAATTTTATGTGACCAAAGCCCACAACAAGACACTCGTTGTGTGACCAAATGGTTGCAATCACCCACACATAAATAAAATTAAAGTGGTCATTGCATGAACAATAGTCACACAAAATACAAGTTTACCTCACTTAAAACAGCATATGGTCAATTTTTTTTATCAGCGACGGCCACATTTGGCATAATTGTATGTGACCAAAGCACACAACAAGACACTCGTTGTGTGACCAAAAGAATGCAAGCAGCCACAGACAAATAAAGATAAAGAGGTCGTTGCATTTGACAATAGTCACACAAAATACAAGTTTACCTCACTTAAAAGAGCATATGGTCACACTATTTAACACCCACAGCCACATTTGGCATAATTTAATTTCACCAAAGCCCACAACAAGACACTCGTTGTGTGACCAAATGGTTGCAATCAACCACACACACATAAAAATAAAGTGGCCATTGCATGGACAATAGTCACACAAAATAGAAGTTTACCTCACTTAAAAGAGCATGTGGTCACTCTTTTTAACATCTACGGCCACATTTGACATAATTTTATGTGACCAAAGCCCACAACAAAACACTCGTTGTGTGACAAATGGTTGCAATCAGCCACACACACATAAAACTAAAGTGGCCAATGCATGGACAATAGTCACACAAATACAAGTTTACCTCACTTAAAACAGCATATGGTCACTTTTTAACTCCTACGGCCACATTTGGCATAATTTTATGTGACCAAAGCACACAACAGTTCACTCGTTGTGAGACCAAAAGGTTGCAATCAGCCACACACAAATAGAAATAAAGTGGCCATTGCATTGGCAATAGTCCCACAAAATACATGTTTACCTCACTTAAAAGAGCATATGGTCACACTTTTTAACACCTATGGCCACATTTGGCTTAATTTGATGTGACAAAAGCCCACAATAACACACTCGTTGTGTGACCAAAAGGTTGCAATCAGCCACACATAATTAGAAATAAAATGGTCATTGCATTGGCAATAGTCCCACAAAATACAAGTTTACCTCACTTAAAAGAGCATATGGTCACACTTTTTAACACCTATGGCCACATTTGGCATAATTTGATGTGACCAAAGCCCACAACAAGACACTCGTTGTGTGAATAAATGGTTGCAATCAGCACACACAAATAAAAATAAAGTGGCCATTGCATGGACAATAGTCAGACAAAATACAAGTTAACCTCACTTAAAAGAGCATATGGTCAGACTTTTTAACACCTATGGCCACATTTGACATAATTTTATGTGACCAAAGCCCACAACAAGACACTCGTTGTGTGGCCAAATGGTTGCAATCAACCACACACAAATAAAATTAAAGTGGTTATTGCATGAACAATAGTCACACAAAATACAAGTTTACCTCACTTAAAACAGCATATGGTCACATTTTTTATCAGCGACGACCACATTTGGCATAATTGTATGTGACCAAAGCACACAACAAGACACTCGTTGTGTGACCAAAAGAATGCAAGCAGCCACACACAA